>JABCKM010000009.1:31371-73218 GCA_018221805.1 Rugosomyces carneus
AACTGTAGGCGATGTTTTCGACTCCACTATGATAGCCTCCTCAGGGATGACATCGTCATCGAAGCCCCAGCTATCGTCTTCCAAGGGAAGATGGTTATCCGAAGCTGAAGGTAAATCTTGATCAAAGCCCCATGCATCATCCTCCACTGGGACAGCTTCCTCTTCCTGAACAGCTACAACGGCTGGCTTATGTGCAGACCCAACTCCAAAGTCCGCCTCGATCAGGAAAGCATCAGAAGCTTCCAAATTGGAGATAATGATATCTCGCGATTGATCAAGAATTTGTAGACGTCTCTGGCGTTCGTAGTGACTATTAACGTTATCGGCCCAGGCTTTCACTGGTCGATCGTTCGGGTCATTATGCAGGTGCTCGATAAGAATATTGTCTTCAAACATGACAGCGTGCTGCACTATCTCTAGAAAAGGTGGAAGTGGCTCAAAAGAGGAGGGGAGAAAAGGGACCAGGATATTATTGAGGATGCTCGTAGTTGTTGGCTTACAGAGAGAGACTGTGAATTGTGTTCGCTGTGGGGATGGAATGCACGGAAATAAGTGGGTAGAGAGGAACATTAATATGTTAGACAGATTGTCAAGACGACTGAGGCAGTTCTCCTCGTTAGGCGGGGACGGGACCAGTACTAGCTTGTATTCTGCAGGGCCAGACGATATGGTAGTCACTTCTGACGGTTGCGTAAGGGTAAAATCAAACAAGTGGGTGAGGTCACGCCGCAGAGTTGCCAAATGATTGGACAGAGATATTTCAGAAAGTGAAGCAAGGACGGACGATAGAGAAAGTGTCGTCTCTGATTGCCTGACTGATGTGGGGGGGTCATGAGTTTAGGTAATACGATATCCGTGCATAGCTATCACCTTGTACAGAGGGGTGAACAGTGAGTTCATGATGGAGGCAGGTGACACTCCTGGTGTAGGCGTCACTCAGTTGCTCCTCGTTCCTGGATTGCGCGGCACTGAAGCGACGCTAGATTACAATAGTCAACATTTCACGACAAATGGTGTAACAAAGAGCTCACCTTCAGATCTTTTATCACAGTTACGTCGTCCAGATGTTTCGGTGCTTCACTAAATAACACTTTCATGGCTTGACAAGCTTCAGAGGCTTCAGGCAGTTGTCCCTCCTTTATAAGACTTTCCAAAGATTTCTGCAAAACTGCACACTTGTGTAGATGAGAGAGAGTCTCGAATTCGACGCGAACATCTGCGGAATCCTGCGCTAGCTTAGAATGCAATGTCAGGTCGTTGACAAAAGTTGGAATAAGTCCTGTCTTGAAAAACCAGCGTCGGATGGATAGCAAATATGGAGCGAAATCCCCGTACCTCCGGGTGGGAAACGGTACCACTTAAATTATCGACATTCGCGGTCAGGGTTCGTAGCCGTTCTTGAATAGACCTTGAATCCGCAAGCTGCCGTTGGAATGTGGGCAGATCACTTTGAATTCGTTCATGTATATGGACCTATTGCAGGAATGTCGGTGAGCAAGCTTATGGAAAAGCAAACGCAAGTACTTACCTTGGTGGACTGGATGTTTTGATCCAATTCGGCGATCCATGAAGCAACCAGCGTAGAGTTCAACGTTTTGCTCGTCGCGGCATCCATCTTGGAGAGTATTTGTGAAGAGACATCTTGGGGAGCTTGCCGTCGGGGTAGATGGTCGGGTATGGGGAAAGCCATGGTTTTTTGTATGTGGTTGGCTGTCAGACAGCTTGACCACGTGTTTAGACGCGTCCAGCACTTCTTCATTTCCAGCGTTCACCATGCTCGGTCGACTCATTCTTCTCTTAGCCACCATTAGCATTTTTCACGGTCAGTGCTATTCCTGCCGGCAATAATCTAAAAAATTCCTCATGAACTCCACAATAGCGGCATATTCAACATACGAACGTCTGCAACTGTGCTCTTGGCATCTAATGATCTCGTAACTTACGTCGCCGATTTTTTAGACCTTTCACATCTAAAAGCTCTTGGGAGACCAGAAGGATCGCTACCGCAGAGCGTAAACGGGTTACTATGTCGTGAACAGCTCAGAATAGCTTAAATTTCCGTACAGATCATTGTTGAAACACTTATTGGGCTGGTATTGGGTATTCTAGGTGCATCTGTTAGCGCACCACCGCTGAAAGAAATAACATGGGCGAGTGAGATGCGGAAACAGTGCGTATATCAAAGCTATCTAGTTTGTCCTAACCTCTTTTTCTTCGTAGCACAATTGATGAGATGGATTCGCGTACGGGGTTCGCCAATTTCGTGACACGCGGGCGTGGTATCTTCGTGCCTCAAGCAAAATCTGATAAACAAACATGATAATTAACATAATCCCGAAGGTTAGACCGATACCCACCACGGGGTGGCCGTCTGGCATTACCCTGGGTCTTACGGAGCTCAGGTGTGGTGGTATGGAAACATTGCAGGTGCAGGACACATTACAGTCGTGTTGCCTATCTATTAAATAAACGGAGTAGGACTTATATCAGACTAGTAGAATGTACGATCTGTGCTACTAATACGGTATCGCATTAGCTGGTGTCAGTACTGTTTAGCCGTTGAGAAATCAGTCGGAAGGCCGGATCCCAAATGCTCTCACTAGTACTAGAATTGGACAGTCGGAGTTTTTTTACTCGCTTTCGACCCTGTTTAATGGGTTCCAATGCTGGCAATCCTTGCTAATGAAAGCTTCTCAGACTAACAGCCCTGGTCTTGCTTTCTTAAACGCGTTGGGTTTCTTGTTGTCCCTAACGGATAACCGCCTCATTGTTTCATTCCCGGTCGCGCACACGTCGACATACCCTTAGGCTTACACGCTAATCCCAGCAACGTTCCCTCTACTTTACGAGCAACCAATGCATATCAAGAACACGACTCGAATTGGTATAGTGCTTTGCATTAGTTTGGCTTTCTTTCTGGCAGAAATCACAGGTGCGTCCTTCTCGACTATCTGTATACTTTCGCCTCAACGAATCATGACGGCTTGCAGTTGGATTCCGCACAAAGAGTCTGGCGCTCATCGCGGATGCTGTACGTGTATATGAAATCTTTCTATACTTGTGCTCTAAATCCTACACATGTCTTTAGTTTCATTATCTCAACGTAAGTGGTCTGTGGCTTGAGTCTATTCCTTAAGCCCTTAATTGGCACACCCAGGATATAGTGGCATAGTAAGGATACTCGGCTTTCGTTGTTTTCCGCATTCATTTACATTTATAGTGCTATTGCTTTTGTAGCGGCACATGTACGTTCCTTTCTAGCCATCGAGAGTCAATTTGAACCCTCCCCTCCCCTTTCAGCTTCATGCGACAGGCAAACATGTATGAATTCTGTTTACTTCTACTTCTAGCTCCTCACCATTGGGTCTTAGGGTATGAACTTCACATATGCCTTCCATCGGGCAGAACTCGTCGGTATGCCATCGGTAACTACGTATACGTGTTGTACTCACTCTTTCCTAGGTGCCTTTTTCAATGGCGTATTTCTTCTCGCACTCGCACTCTCCATCTTTCTCCAATCTATCGAGCGTTTCATCCACCTAGAGCCAGTCGAGGAACCCCTCCATGTTCTCATTATAGGTTGTATCGGACTATGCTTGAATATAATAAGTGTAATTGTCGTTCACGGTACGCTGAGTTCTCTCTGTTTCTCGAATATACTTTTACCAGTCCAGACCACGGCGGTCATAGTCACGGAGGCGAACCGATAGCACTCGCACTTAGCGATGAAAGCGAATTAAGCCAACTCCGCGATAGTGTTGTCAGTCTCCACTCGTTTATTATGAATAGTAAACTGAATACCCTCTCTAGCATGCTATGCACAACCATACATTGAACCCGCCCATTGTCACTCACCAACATAATCTAAACTTGATTGGCGTCTTGGTACACTTATTCGGAGATGCGGTCAATAGTGCGTGTTAAAAAAGGCATTTGTACAACTCACATGGATCCTTTGATTTAGATATCGCCGTAATCATAGCAGCCGTCATCATATGGAAGATCCAGTCCCCACAACGCTTCTACGCGGACCCGGCTGTATCTCTTGCAATCAGTCTCATTATCTTCGGCAGTGCCATTCCTATGAGTAAGTGCCTCCCAGGTGCTGTCCTTGTGCTGATTGACTGATCGTCGTTGTCGTTTGGCTGGAGTAGCACTGAAATCGGGTCGAATTCTCCTCGAGGCAACCCCGCTGTTCTTAGATCTTGGCAAAGTTAAAGATGACCTTCTTGCCGTTTGTCTTCTATTTTACGTCTCATCGGCATTACATACATATCTTTCTCCTCAGGTTCCAAACGTGCTCTCAGTGCACGACCTACACGTGTGGCATCTTTCTCAATCGTGAGGCTCTTAATCTACCTTCTACCTGTTGATATCCTGTGTTTATTATCTTTCAGGGTCATCTTGGCATCTCTGCATGTTTGCGTTTCTCAAGGCACCTCCCTTGAAGATTGGGAGAAAACGGAACAGTATCTTCAACATTGTTTTTCTGCATACGGTATCAACCACGTTACCATCTCTCCGGAAATTCGCCGTGAAAGTCAGGTAGAAACACCGACCGACGAACTTATGACCCTGGGTGGATGTAAATTACCGTTACACGAAGAGTTTGGTTGTGCTGTCAAGGATTTAAAGAGACGGAAAATTTCCGCATAATGTTGTGTCCAAAAACCATGTCTAGTAGTTTTGTATACTTTCATTGTTTTGATAGAATGAGGGTCGAATACACAGCAGAATAGTTACAGCTGGTGGTGGTCGTTGCTGACGGACTATGTTTACTCAGCTGCCTTTGGCTGTTAGCTCAACGGCGTTCTTGAATGATGCCAACAGTGCTGTTAATTGGATACCTTCATTTCCACCAGTCGATAGTCGGTGTCTACGTGAAGTAGTAAGCCCATGATTGGCGAAGGTAGGTTCAATAGGAAACTCATACTCCGTTGCAGCCATCTGATCCAAAAGATAGACTCTAGCCTGCGGCTTCAGGTCAATTGTTTCGACGTAATCGTACGCGCCAGTCAGAAGGTCTTGTAACGCCAGGCCCCTTTCTGTTTTCATGGACGAAATCACTATGCTTCCGATTAGTAGAGTTATTGAAACGGCTCAGATAGATCCGCACTCCGATAAGATGTTGTGAACTCGTCGGCAAGCATTGAATTGACTATTGTTTCGATGTCAGAAGGATGAGGGTTTCCAGTACAGGTATAAATTTCGGTTTCTCCTATGGTATCATACGCCGCATAACAAGCCTGGAGGACACTGAGCGCACGGCGCATATCGCCTTTAGATAACTTTAAAAGCGCTTGCTTTCCATCTTCCGTCAGATTTACCCTAAGAAGGGCAGGATAAGGGCCCAATGGTTAGAAGAAGGACGAAGGTGCTCACTTCTCCGCTTCTATCACTGTGTTGAGCCGCTTCTCGACTTCGGTCATCGGTAAAGGGGAAAACCTGAACCTGGTACAGCGACTTTGAATGGCTGGGGTGATTTTGTTCACATAGTTGCATATGATGCAAAATCTAACGTTCTTAGTGTACTGCTCGATAACACGACGCAGAGCAGCTTGGGCCTGTTGAGTCATCATGTCGGCTTCGTCAAGTATGATAAGTTTATAGCCTTTCGAAAATAGGGTCCTGGTTTCTGCAAACTGCTTAATCTGTTCTCGGACGACATCTATACCACGGTCGTCTGAAGCATTAAGCTATGGGTGTGTCTGGTAGCTGAGGGATTGAAATGACAATAATGACGAACTTCAAGTATCTGTTTGCGATATCCTGAACCATATATTCGTCTAGCAACGGCGAGGATTGTTGATGTTTTGCCCGTGCCTGGAGGCCCGTAGAAGAGGAGGTGGGGTAACCTATTCTTCTCTATGAACTTTTCGACTGGAAGACATTGAGAACATAAGAACATTTGCCGGGTAGCAGTGGCATAGTTTTACTTGTGCTCGTTATATCTTTGTGCGAAACCACGTCGTCAAGATGCACTGGTCGATACTTTTCCACCCTAAGACGCGTTGAGCATTGTGTGCAATGGCCAGTTGAATAATTTTACCAAGGGAGATTCTCATCGTCATACGGCTGATCTACCACCACCTTTGCCTTGCCCTTGTCCAACTTTGAGACAGGCTCGACGTCCATAAGAGTGTCCTCATCGCCATCCATAATGAAAATGGCAGAAAAGACGCGTCGACGTGACGCGCGACAATTGATCATATTCGGACTCCGCCCATCACGTGCGATCAAACCTTAATTTGCTTACTTGTATCAACAGAAAAGTCGGGTATCTCTGCTTTGTAACGGATCCAGCTTTTTCAAAGACTCCATCGTTGAACTCGTTGGATAGTCAGAGCGTCCCGTTATGCAGATTTTTGTAAAGACGTGAGCACATCGCTCTCACCATCGCACAGCAACTGACCTTCCAACCAGCCTAACGGGCAAAACCATCACTCTCGAAGTCGAATCTTCAGATACAATCGACAATGTGAAGGCCAAGATCCAAGACAAGGAAGGGTATGCGATCACTCGCATATCATCTAAATTCAATGCCCATTCACATTTCAAAGGATTCCTCCTGACCAGCAACGCTTGATCTTTGCCGGCAAGCAACTTGAAGATGGTCGCACTCTCAGCGACTACAATATACAAAAGGAGTCCACCCTCCACCTTGTTCTCCGTCTTCGTGGTGGTGCCAAGAAGCGCAAGAAGAAGACTTACACCGTTCGTTGACTCTTCTTAGGAATGTATCTCACTATCTTATGATCATCACCGCCTACAGACCCCCAAGAAAGTCAAGCACAAGCATAAGAAGGTCAAGATGTCGATTTTGAAGTACTACAAGGTTGACTCCGACGGCAAGATCAAACGCCTCCGTCGCGAGTGTCCGAATACTGAGTGTGGTGCAGGTGTCTTTGTAAGATTACATTACTATTCTCGTTGGCTCGTCAACCCTGACCGCAACCCACACAACAGATGGCCTTCCACAAGGACCGCCAATATTGCGGCAAGTGCGGCCTCACCTACACCTTTGCACCTGGCTCCAAACCTCCTGCCGTCTAAATCTCATGTTTTCCAGCGGTCAACGGTCAGCTAGTAGCTGATATGCTCACTCCTCGCCAAGTTATGTACTGTACGAATCGCACAATGTCACTTCTGTTTGGATGTTGATAAAAGGGCGAGAATGGCGTGACGCCTATCGAAACGGGTGATAACTCAATTTTGCCCATGTCTCCACTATACTCTGAGAATGGTTAGATGTCTCTAAAATGGTATGATGATGCGTCTAAGTAACGTTAAAAGGAAATCTATCT
This sequence comes from Rugosomyces carneus, assembly GCA_018221805.1. Classification (NCBI taxonomy): domain Eukaryota; kingdom Fungi; phylum Basidiomycota; class Agaricomycetes; order Agaricales; family Tricholomataceae; genus Rugosomyces; species Rugosomyces carneus. Next base: position 38,676 of record JABCKM010000009.1, read on the forward strand.
AGGTCTAACGTCTAAGATATCTATAAAATAGTTTAGTAATGCATCTAAGCAGTGAAGGAGAATAGTATAGTATAATAAGCACACACTCTAAAATTAGTATGCAGAGATATCCAAAAGTGGAACGAGGAAATCTATATAGGTGCGGATGATAGTCGCAAGGAAATATCTCTCAGTATGTCACGCACTTGGGTCCATGCTTCATCGTTTTCTAAAAGACCATCGACATTCAGTAGGGAAGGAAACACCCGGTGAAGATAATACGCAAGTTGTTTGGGATCTGGTATATTGGCGCATGCCAAAGTGAGTCGAGTCAAGTTATGTTGTTGGGGCATAGGGTTCTTCTCTTCAACATCCATTCTAGATTTTGTCAAATCGATAGGAATAACGAGAGATGCAAGTTTGGGCATCATGCCTGCGATCTCCTTTAGCGACAGGTCCGTTAGCTGTGGTATCCCATAATAATTATTTATCGATGGAACCGCGATCGAGCCTAGTTCAAAGTGCTCAAGATTTGGCCAGCATTTTACAAGGCTTGCCAGTTGCTCGTCACATATGGAGAGGGGAAGCGTCGTGTCAAGGACAAACTTGCGTAGGTGTCGCATAGCTGTTAGGATTCGCAAGTCGTTAAAGGCGATAGGGATGTTCATTTTTGATCCTCCATTTATTACTCCGGAAATATGAGCGTTGTCGGTGACGGCATCATCTATCTCGACATGATGTTCTATAATCAGCGTTTGCAATGTATGGGCTGCCTTATGGCGGATAGAATTGAAGACGGGTACCCAGTAGACGGGCGTCCCCAAGTGTTCTTCGGCCTCTAAGTGTAGAATGTTTAGTGAGTTTGGAGAGATAATGTCTAGCATAAGTGCGAGTGAGGGCGTGTTGGCTCGCAGACGCAGTTTCTTCAAGGAAAGGAGAGTACGTCCATCGGTATTCCGAAAGGCAGCCAATAAGTCATTAGGGTTGATGTGGCCCATCTGTAACTCAAGCTCAGAGAGGCGCGGGTAGGTTCTGATGGCTAGAAGTGCATCCATCGTTAACGTCGCACCCAAACGAAGCGCAAGTGAACGCAGATTTTGAATTTTCAATATAGCACCGAGTATGGGGCGGGTAGTCGAGCCACGGACACTAAGACGGCTTAGATTTGGAGCAACATTGACGAGTTGTTGAAGATACGCATGAAGGTGTTCTTGTGATGAAACCGACTTTGCTGGTGTAAAACCAAGGTCAACCTCGAGGTCGTTGAGCCCTTCGGACATACTGGAGCACGACTGAATAAAACCAAATGTAAAACTTGAGAGCGTGACTGAGCGAAGGAAGGGAAGGAGGACATGGCAGGGGACGGGTTCAACGGCTCCGGCTGTGAAGATGGCGAAAACCGCAGGATCCGCCTTGATATGACGCCTATGCGATATACGTTTGACTCGACGGGCATAAAGGTTAAAGCGATCCAAACTTGGGGAAATGGCAGATTGCTTGAGAGCCTAATAAATAGGCTTGTTGTATTAGCGAACCACCTCGAATGCTAGAGTAATTTTTCTCTTACATATGTCCCATTGACCCGCTGAACTCCAGGTATAATGTTCAGCAGATGCTCTAACGAATCCAATTGCATCCATATTCTATCAAGTGCTGGGTCTTTCCACGTCCTACAGCTTAGTGCTAGGGCGACGAGAGTACCTGAGCCATGTCCCGAAGAATGTTGAATGACATCCCGCACAATTTCGTCAATGAAGAGAGCCTGGTGCATCCTCGAAGTAAGGTGAGGGTCCACAATGTGAACGGGATCCAGTTCAAACGCTCAGCGCTCAACGTTCATTGCTTATCATGTGACGGAAAGAAAATTTTCGGTCTAGTCGAGTTGGTCCGTTGGATCTATTAAGTTACGACTCTGGGAGTCGTATAGCATTATGGTTGAAGCACAGAGCCATCTAAGAGTGAAGATGTAAGCTTAAGTGGGGGCTATATTAGTATATACTACATACATACTCATCACGTTACTCAACAAGTACTAGTAATGGGAATTCCTTGCAATCATCAATTCATCTATCATCAGTACAGTATCTGATATATATTCCCTCTTCAGATTGTGCACTTATCATCGCAAATTCGCAATCAACCACTGGAATAACTTTTCTATCAACGTAACATCGAGTAGGGTCAGCATTGGGAAGCAGGGTCGTCTACGCCACCTGCACGTAATTAAGAGCTCAATGCTCCTGTGACTTTCTTCCAAATTTTCACCATGCCCGGACCAGGTCAAAGAAAGAAACAAAAGCCCCGCACACATCTTATAGGCGACAGCTCCTCCCAGACAGTGTCAAGAACTCTATCCGAGCCTGAACCTTATGTTGGTGAGATTGACCATGCTGCTGGGTGGAGCATAGTCGTAGATATTCTTTGTGATGTTTTTGAGCTCCCTGGTACGAACTAGATTGCCTCTAACTTGATCACTGCAATCTTAACAACTTCTTGTGTCCTAGATATTACTACCCGAAGCGGTCTCAAGAACGTGCATAGGAACTTTGACGCAATTTATAGGAAGCTGGAAAAAGCTTGCAATCAATATCCAAACAACATAAGGATTGCTGGAGGCATCGTTGGAATATACGCAAAATTGTGTTCGGATGCCATCCTAAGAGATAGGTTATGGGAGAAAGGCAAGGGTTTCTTTTTGAAGTCCGTAAAGGCAATGTATCAACTCCGGCTCAGGACTTCTCAACAAGTTGTTGCCTCTTCTTGAAGATGAAACAACTAGGAATATGGCCTTGCGAGCGCTTACAACGATCACGCATCATGGAGGCCAAAACATTCGCGCAGAAATCGCCTTGCATTCATCGGTGCTTATCAAGTTGCTAGAGAGTTTTCCTGATGACCAGGTTATCCATGAACTCATCATCTCTATCCTCTCGCATTGCGTAGGCGCAGTGTTGGACTCAGATACCCCCAATGGAAATGCTCTTGAGAAACTTGACATGCGAGCCATCCTTAAGCAGACAACAGAGAGTCTGAAGAAAGATTGGGCTTCGACATTCATGATTGGACACGGTCTCAGTTTACTTGCCTCATCCACTCTTGGTGCGTCAGAGGCGTGCAAAGCATATCTACCTATGCAGCGCCTCCTTATAGCGGGCTTGCGGACCAATGACTGGGTTACCAAATGTATTTGCCTGGGTGGCATCATCCGACTTTACCAAAAGGAGGCCGAGAGTGACATCCGTACGATGGATCCACAAAAGCTCATTGCATCAGTGGAAAGAGGGTTCAAGGAGATCCTCCAGGACGCGATGATGGATTATGGGCTTCCCCGCTGCGATACCTACCTCACTCTTCGAACTACAGCAGACTTTCAAAAAGCGATGATGAAAACAGCTCAAGACCGTGATCTCTACGTACTTGGACTCACAATTGCTGATTTCATCCCCCGCACCGAGTTTTCTGTCGCGAACGGAATGTTCCTCGCAGAAAACCCTAGTACAGGCAAGCGCGAGCCTATGGATGTTGGTTTACCTTTTACACGTTGGGTAGATTGTCTCCCTCCATGCGCGAAAGCCATCCGAGCCCGGGGTAACCCAAAAGAACAGGATCTAGCCGACATACTCGACATTAAATACGCCATTATGAACCAGCGTATACCCGACGCTGTTGAGCTTTCGTGGAAAGGAATTCAGCGCAACCCACACCAGGCGTACTTTTATTACGCCATCACCCTTTCTGCAAATAACGTCGAGGGTCTCAAAGCAGCAAAGAAGGGCCTCAAGTGCAAGCAAATCACCCCTTTCATCCGCTTTCAGCTGCTTCAGCGCGCCGTGGAGCATGCGGGAGATATGGGCATCAGAATTTTACAGGACAGCCCCAAAGCTGGCCACCGAAAATGGGAGGAAGGTATTGCATTTCTAATGAGCGCACTGGACGATGCAAAGACATTTGTGGCGAATGCGCCGCCAGACAATAGGCATAAAAACGGAGTGCTATACTGGTATATTCTTCTTTCTATCGTGACCAAAGGCAAGGAGCTCAGTCCCAATATGAAAGAACTACAGGTGAGCTTCGCTTTGTTTGAACGATGGTGATATTAACTTACACCTTTTCCCCTATCGTAGCCAGCTTTTGAGGCGCGGGAACTGGCAGATGATTTCTTGAGGGCGATCCAGATCAGGCCGCCCAATACTAACCTCCGGCTCACACAGCAAACCGTAGTCAAGCAATATCCAGCGGCTTGTATCGAGTTTGCCCGTGTCATCGAAAAAATTGACGCCGAACGGAGCGACCACACAACGACTCCAAAGAGGACGACAGAAGACGATCTTGCAGTCTGGCTCGAGGACACTCATATTCACGATGGCGAATTTGACGGAGAGCTACACGGCGTGAACCCTAAGGTAAATTTCAACACAGTGGAGTTGTATAGGTGCTCGCACTGCGGGAACCCATCAGCGATGCTTCGCAAATGTGAGTAGCATCAGAAGTCTGTTGTCCGCTACCTTCTAATAAAACATGATTTTTCAGGCAGCGGCTGCGACAAGACTAGGCAAGAATTTAGACGTTCGTATTCGCATTATGGGTCAATTCTGATCGAACATTTCAGGTATTGCGACGTCGCATGTCAAAGAGCCCACTGGGTGGACCACAAAAAAATTTGTAAGGCGCCAGAAAAGACAGGGTAGGGAAGGGTGTACGCATCGTATCATACCAGTGTCTTTTATCTGTGCGAGTAGCTACTGTGTCAATCACAAGGCGTTTGTGCGAACATGAATCCATCGAAGTCTTTCACTTGGCTACAAGCTTGGGTTTTGACATGCCACGGGTCATTCTCTCCTTACATGTTAAACGTGCTCTACATCCTTTGTTCGATCTGTTGTCCCATATCTCTGCGCCCGTTTTCGCCTTTGACGTGGGGTACATGGTCGTTGTATCCATTCAGCACTAGTATTATGCAGCGGCCAGCTGTTGCTGAGGTCCGCGAGTAGAGGTGTCAGAACTGCAGACGCCGATGAGCAGAGGTTGGGATTTCCGTGCAGAGCCTGAAGCGACCAGTTGATAGCGCCAACCACCAGTATCATTAAGCGCACATTATCTAGTTTACAGTAAATGACTTGAGCATGGTATAATAAATCGTCCAATTATCGGCTTGCATTCCTCGAAGGATCACTGCTGTCTGCTGCACCATTGGTTTGACCACCTCCAATAAAACCAGCGATGGTTTTTTGCATGTCTGTCCATTCGGATTCCCTGGGAAGTGCCATGTCTCCAATATCGTACACATACAGCCGGCCGTCACTTCCTCCTAGGGCAACCCGCCGTCCGTCTTTGCGGTCCCATTCGAGTTTGTTTATCGCTCGGCCGGAGCCAACATTTGTTGAGGCTGTAGGAACCTAACCAGAAAAACTCAATATGAAAATCGTTCATTTGTATTTAACCACAAACCTCTGTATCCATATTCAAGTTCCATAAGTCGAAATGTCCTGAGCCGTCTGAGGTTCCGAATATTGCTGGATGAGCAGGATGCCACTTCACATCATAGACGTAGTCGTCAGCTTCGTCAAACGAATAAATGGGTGCAATGGCGTGTGGCGTTGTCGACGGCTTTGCGATAGATTTGGCACGCCAAAGCTTGACCGTCCAGTCCACAGAACATGTAAGAAACAGATCGGAAAAGTCCACGGGACCCAAAAGAGGGTGAAAGTGCAGCCCCATGACTGGTCCGGCATGTCCTTTGTAAACATCGTACTGATTAAGACCAGCTTTAGCACCAGCGCGATCGTATCGGTTGGCTTGATAAACGCTGCCCTCTTCCGTACCGACGCAGAAGGTCGTAGTTTCGTTGTCGGGAAAGTCTAAAGTAGTTATGGCAACTTCTCCCGTCTTGTTATGGCCTGCGTGAACGAGCTCAAGAGTTTCCTAAATTTAATGTTTAGTAGCCATTAATCGTGAATAGGGAGAGTTAAGGACCTGTGGCTGAGCAAGCATATCTACTAGCCAACTGCATATTGTACCATCCGTACTACTGGTAATCAGATTATGAGCGTTCTGGGTGCCAACCATCTGCATGGCATATACAGGGTGAGTGTGGCCGGCGGCGGACAATGGCGTTTTGAGGACGGGAAGATGCTTTGAACGAGTATCCCATAGAAGAATCTGGCCTGAGTATGTACCACCAAATACCAGATTTGAATGGAAAGGCGAGAAAATAACCGATAGAACATCAGACTGTATTGCCTCAGCTCAGCGTCTAGTGTAGGCGTTATCTAGCAAACTGCTTTACGAACTTGAGAATGGAAGACAAATTCGGGGCGTTCCAAGAGATGAAGGTTCCATACAGCAACTATACCATCTGGCTCGTTCAGTGCCGCAGGGTTCTTGTTGTAAGACGCGACACTTAGCTCAGGGTACTTGTAAATTCATTAGTATGTAGTTCTTTGGATGAATATCAATTCTCACTTTTGGTGACCAATCGACGTCTGTAATTGACCTATTCTTGCCATATCGTTCATCGTAAAACTCACAAACACGCTTTACACGTCCTTCAGAGTCATCTCTTTAGGGGGCTTTTTTTAGAATCTGAACGGCGGAAAGCAAGAGTTACTTACCCTCCCGATTCTGCACCTATTGTATAGTCTCTCATGTAGTCGTAGCCATCGTTCAAAGCTCGCTGTACTACTTTGGACGACTGTTCCACAAATTCTAAGAATTCCGGTGCAGCCAAGATGCTAGCTTTCTCTTCTTCTGACAGTTCTGAAGAGAAGTATGAGTACGCAAGCCGATGATGGTAAGTTTTCCTAGCCTCTTATCTCCTGCTCAATCTCTATATCTAGCTTGACGCTCTCTTCCTCCAATTCTTTGTCGCGTGCAAGCCGCTCCGCCTCCATCTCGCGTTCGCGCGCAATCCGTTGTCGCAATTCTTCATAGTCATCTGGTGATTCCGTTTCAATAGCGGTCGTCTGCACCTCTTTGTTGTAGCTAACGCGTTCCTTAATGATTAACGTTGCTTAGAATAATTCATAGATTGGACAAAGCTCAACAGTACCTTTCGTGGCAACTCAAAAAGTTCCTGTTCCACATCAATCAGTTCGGGGTATAGCCTAGGTACTAGCGTCCTATTTTTTCCAATTTAGGCTCCCTTTCCCTTCATATCTTGGAAATCACTTACCGTTCGACGATATGATCGGTTGAGCTTGACTGGTGTATCGGTGCAACCCCAACGCTGGCTGAAACATCACTCTGCCTACTTGCTCTACCAGAGCCCGAAATAGAGAGTGCAGAGTGTCCAGGAAGTCCAATAGTTGTCCCTAAGGAAGGCGTTCCAGGTATAGATGAGGGCGAGCGGTCTCCGCTATCCCTGCTACCACGAGACGGGCTCCCAACTAAGAGGTTAACAAGATCATCAAGGTCTTTTCTTGCTGGCGCAGATCCTGAAGGCTATGGTGAAAGTGTTCTATAAGCTATAAGAAGGAAAAATACGAATTTAGGAAGCTACTTCAGAGGTTCGCCGGTCAGTCTCTGCTTTGAGTCTATCTGCTCTAGCCTTTCTGAGTTCTGCGAGCTTCAATCTTTTAGCTTCAATTTCTGCTCTCCGTTTGTCGGACATGGCTTTCAAATATGCTGAAGTTTGGACGCGTTCAGTATGGGTCTCAAATCAACAAGACATCATGTTATTATGGCGGAGAGGTTTCTTTGGGAAAGGCAACCTATCTAGAAGTGAACCCAGCTGGTTGTCCAGACAGATAAATAGTAGACTTGCAGGGGGAAAACGTAACATTCTATCATCTGACTGGTGACACTCGATGAAATCTGTTTCTGTTTCTTGATCAGAAATGACTTCGGAGGAAGTGACTGCAAAACGTCGAGCAGAGCGAATGCAATTCAAACTCGATCGTGCAGCAGCTATTACAGCCGTCGCGGCCGAAGCAGAAACTATATTCGAGAAAGAAGGGCGCGTTATCAAACCTGCTCTTTCTGGTCCTGCAATTCCATCTGCAGCTACATGGCGGCCAGTATCACACTCTGAACTTGCACTCAGCCCGCCATCCGGAGATGAGGATGAGCTTGAGGAGCTTGAGCCTTTAATAGATGTCGAACATCTCCAGTTGACGCTTCAGGAAGCCTTTTTTCTTGCCTGGAACCTCGACTGTCTCACGATCATCGATATTCGTTCGGCAAGTTCATTATTCATGAGTCTGGCCTCCCTTCTAATACGCAAAAACTTTAGAATGAGTCAATGACTTTGAAGCACCTTTGGGTTGCGTTCCAAACTGTTCATTTAACGCCAATGATCGATCGAGCGCCCAATCCTCCCTTACAATTTGACAATCCCTATGTCGTGAAATATCTTGTTTATCATCACTATCGTTCTCTTGGATGGGTCGTGAAGGCCGGGATCAAGTTCTGTGTTGATTACCTTCTTTATAAACGGGGCCCTGTTTTTGCGCACGCCGAGTATTCAGACTCCTTACTACTATCTCACTCTCAGTCTCACTGAGATGAACAGATTCGCTGTCGCTGTATGTCCAGTGTATGAAGATCTACAAGACCAACAAACTTCATCAGTGCAACTCCAGAACTCCACCCCGTTCTCTTGGTCATGGCTTAGCACGGTAAATCGAGTGAATTCTCAAGTACAAAAGGTGAGTCGTTTCATTCAACTTTTCGTTTGTTAGTCTGCTAACTCGTTCTCAGACACTTGTCCTGGCGTATGTCACTATTCCAGCACAATCCCGCCTTTCCCCAGATGTACTGGACTCACCGGCATCCCTTCAGCACTATTCAGTAAGGGAGGTAATTTTGCGCAGGTTTATTCCTGCCCGGATGCGTGATTGACGCCATAATCGTTGGTAGTCATGATATCTCGCGTGCCACACCCATAATTTATTTCCGTTATACGATATTCACTACAAATGCTACACACCCAAATTTTGCCTTGTTTCCATTCTATACACCCCTGCGATCGACGGACAAAAGTCGTGTGCTGGTCTGAGTGAGTGGAAGTAATTAGGCGGGGATAATACCTGCGGTGAGATTAGCCAGCCTCAGTCGATGGTTCGAAGCAGCGAGCTAAGCGACGGAGCCGATGCATGGTAGATATGGTGGAGATTAATAAATAATGCGATAGATGGAAGGAAGGGACCACAATGCCGGAATGCGTTCATATTGCACCCTTAATTAAGACCTTGCGATATTTCTCCTCAAATGCTTGCATAAGTTGAGGTAGGGCTGGCTTGCAATCCAAAATCTTATTCAGATCGGGATCACGAGGATTCGTGAAAAATGCTGCTGAATGATCCACCAAGAACTGACGTGCCGTATCGAGGTCGTCAAATGCGAGCATGTTATGAATAAATGATAGAGGTATTGTCTTGTAGCTGGAGTATTTGTTAAGACTCGAATTCTCTCATGGTAACGAAGGGTACTACTAACGCTTTAGTTATAACCATCAAGGCTCTGATCCGCTCCCGGTCAATGAAATGGTCCATAATGTATGCGCCCATGTTAGGCGCTGTCAGATACAGTTCGAATAAAGAATGGTAGTTGCCCATTGATAGTGCTCGTTGCACTGAGAGTGCATGCCTGACTACGGTATCTGCTCTCTGTTTAGGGGTTAGCTGACCTACAAAAAGGTTGAGTTCTATGCAGATGAGATCAGAAGTTTGAACAAGAATAAAGAGAGAGAACGCATACCGCTCCGATTTCGCCCGTGCAGCAGCATCAAGATGCGGTATGCTGTAAATTCTTGGACTTTGCCTGGAATCCCGAGCTCGTAAAGTGTTTTTAGTGTAGCCTGGCATTGGTTATATTCCACCATATCTCCCTATTATATGCACTGTGAAATTTGTTCATAGAGATAGAGATGACACATACACTCTCAAGAGCCATACGTGCGTGTATTTCATAGACTTGTACTGTAAAGTCATTTTTGATGCGTTGAACCTATGGCCAATGACGATTTGTGCAAAGAGATAGGTAGGAGCGCACTGTCAAATCCTGCCGAAGGCTCTTAAATTGGCTACATATCCAATTGTAACTACTCTTTTCACGCCAGCGTTTCTTCAGCTCTAAAAGGGTTTGCTGAAGTACTGCATAAGGGCGTATCTGTTCCGGCTTTGGCTCCTACAGCGGCAAACCGTCGGTATATAGTGAACACACAGAAGAAACACTTACTGAGGTCAAGCGTAGATACTCTTTAAAGATTTCTTGTGATGTTCCTACAATCGTATGATGATCCCAGTCGATGACGTTCTGAAAGCATAAACCAGAATTCGCAAGACTGGTGGTTATCTTGTATATGAAAAACGCACTGGATCAGCTTCTGGATCATCTACACCCGAAAAGGGTGAGCCACTTCGAGAAAGAGACATATTCTTGAAAAGATGTGCAGTATTCTGATTTGACTTAAGAAAGTTTTGGGACCCGCCATTTCGAACATGCTTAGTGCGCTCAAGTTCATGTTCTCTCTGAAATCGCTGCGCTCGCCGGCTGAGAGCAGCTTGGTCATTTGGATCCAAGGCCTGAGGATTGTTCGAGTTCTTTTGAGTGTTCTTTTTCGCTTTTTTATTTGGAGCTAGGAAGTCAACTCTAGAAGGTAGTGAAGATTTCGTTATTCTTGTGACAAGAGTATGCTTACGGCTTGCGCTTGAGATTATTATTGAGGACCGGTAAAGGTTTTGGTAAGAGGCTGAAGTGAGCAATGGTAGGTGTTAGCAAGATCTTTGGGGTGAAGATACGATGGCTTGTTACACCTCTTGAGTTGTAGTCCATTCCAATCGGTCGACCATAGTTCTTGAGCAGCGAACGCATCAGCAATTACCTTTCTAAGCTCAGCTTGTGCTTCTGCCCTATTACTATCCGTCATTTGGCCTAGGCATCTTGCTACCCAGTCTCTGGTAGAGATGTCAGCCTCATTTGAAGCTACCTCTAAAGTTCATACTAACTTGAGTTGAGGTGGCCAAGTATCTGAAGACATGGAGATGATAGAGGGTCTAGTCAGATAGTGAGTTCGTTGTAATGCAAGGCTTGTTCTGTGTGCACGTTGCAAGCTGAGATCGAAGCGGGCCAAGCCAGAGTAAATAACGAAAAAGGTTACGTAATGTAATGACAAAAAGTCACTGCTAGTTGATTACGAGCTCATTCTACTCTCTAATACCGTTGGCTATGGTCATCTCGTCTATGCTTCTAGTGAGTCTTGTTAATAGGAGGATCGTAGACTGAGAAGAAGATCGTTAGCCACAGATAGGAGTGAACCAGCACGATAAATACTGACAGATTTTCCTGTTTTTGACGGCAGACCACTTGAATCGCTTGACATAGATACTAAGAACAGTAAGGGCAGAGAGCAAGATGACCGCCTTGATACCGTATTTCTTCCTTTCGTCATGTTCTGGCTCGGCAGCCCAACTTAGAAATGTAACAACATCCTTCGCCATCTGAGAGGTAGTAGCTGGCGTGCCTGAAACATTGTGAGATTTCTAGTCCAGTTGAGGCACAAAGCCGAAGCTTACCGTCTGGATATTCAACTAATCCATCAAAGAGAACCCGTGCCATGGAGATTGCACCGCCTGGGAAGTAAGGGTTGTAATTCATACCCTCTCGAATCTCCACGCCAGCTGGAGCGTCAACATAGCCCGTCAAAAGGGAAAACACGTAATCCTAGAAGCTTGAAAGTGAGCGCAGCGAGTAAAAAATCCAATGTCTGAGCTCACAGCACCGCCATGGCGAGCCTTTATTATCAAGCTCAAATCTGGTGGCAAAGCACCCGCATTTCCTGCGCGGGCCGCTTCTTCATTAGGGTATGGGGCAGGCATATAATCTGCGAGCTTTCCCGGTCTTTGAAACATCTCTCCTTCTGCGTTAGGACCATCAGTATACTCAACCTCCTCCGCCATAGCCTTCACCTCGTCAACATTGTGCGAGACGCCGACAAGATTACGCCATGCGATGCGGTCTAGAGAGTGACAAGCAGCGCAAACCTCACGGTATACTTGATAACCTCGTCGGATACTTGAGCGGCGGGTAAGTATACAACACCGAAACACCTGTGTAGAAAGACTTGCCCCGCGTGGTCAAAAGTGTCAAGGGGCCCCTTATGCGACCATGGATATACGGCTGGGTGGAGACCTTCGTCAGCAAGTGCCCCGGCGTGTACTTCACCTAAGAAGGGTAGTGTCCCGTATAGATGGGTGTACCATGCGATTGAGCCAACGGTAAGAAGGGAAACAGATGCGAGGGTAGCACGCGAGTGAGCAAAGGACTAAATGGCTAGTTATTTGGAGTCCAGCGTGGTGGTGGATGCGCATACTAACCTCAAACCCAGCAGAAGGATTAGTAGATGCAAAGCGGACCTAAGTGTTACTCGTTCAGAACATGGAAAAAGCGGGTAAGTTATTAATTGCTAACTCGATATAAACGCGCCGTAGAGAGTAAGGTAGGTGAGCGTGAAGTTCCTGTGACGGTGGCCGCCTTCTTCAATGCTCCAGCGGACAGCCTCGAGAGCATTTTTTAGGTGCAGATTTTTGGGAGGAAACGACAAATTGTTGGCTGGTCACGCGTGACTTCTTTCAGCGGGGTGAACCGGAGGGTTTTCTCATCCAATCAAGAGGCTCATATTGTCCGATCTGGATTCCATATCCACCTAAACTGCGCTGCGTTTAAAAGGTTTCTAAAAGCTCAAGCATTCACGTCCGTACTATGATACAAAGAGAATGGGGATGACAGATAGAAAAGTAACTCTTTGGAGCCGATGAAGTAGTATTCATAAGGGAAGTACTATAGTCAATCCTAGGAAAATGTCTCTCGGATACTCAAAATAGGCAGTCACATAATTCTGAAAGTAAACTTTAGTGACCAGAGGTAGACGATTTCTGTTGAACAAACCTTCAGCGCAACAGCAAAGACAGATACCAGCCAAACATGCCATGCATCCGGTAGATGCAGCGCCGCCCTTGTTGTTGTCAGGTGCTTGTTGCCTAGACTCAACTGTGAGGACACTTCTTGATGTTCAAGTATGTAACTTACACATAGACTGTCTGTGGACCAGGACCAGGACCATACCCCTGCTGTTGAGGATATCCTGGATTTTGGCCTTGGCCTTGACCATACTGGGGATATCCTTGGTAGGACTGTTGAGGTTGCTAAATACAAGAAACGAGGGTCAATAAATAATGAGGAAATATTGCCGTCGTCAAATCACCTGAGGATAATACCCACCCTGGCTTTGCGGAGGTCCTGAAACAGAGACAAGTGTTAAAAAAACATGACCATGAGACTATGGTGACCGCAGCAGTAGCACATTCAAAGGAAAAGTATAGTAGGAAAGAAAATCAAGCATGTAGGCCATGGATTGCACGGTGAACTTGTCGTTGCACTGGGGAAGACATATAGTTCCACCACAGTACACAACTACATGACGCTCAGAAATCGAGCTCACCTTGAGGAGGTGGATAATATTGGCCTTGCTGATAGTTCTCATTGGGCTTTCCACCACCGCCGTAGTAGTCGTTAGCACTCATGGTTTTTGGATCGCACACAGCGACTGGTGGTACGGAAGATGAGAACGTAAATTTACACATGTTTATTCCGTAGTGGGTCTTCAATGGTGCGGGCCGGTCCGAAAATGGAATGTAGCTCGCACGCAATTCGGATGCACTGCCCACGAGGTGGAAATGACTCTTGTGCATTATAAAAGAAACGACATAGCCTTTGACATGCAAACCCAAATGGTAGATTCGGAGATAACTCAACCTCAGAATGAATTGTGTACTAGGAGTAACGAACAGCTCTACGGAAATCAAAATAGGATCACGCCACAACTGTACAGGGACAACAACTGTCGAAGGTGACGTGAGTTAGAAGCGAAATGTCGGAGATATTAGAGGCATTGGACTACAATGAGTTTTATCGGGTGGCATATCATCCCAAAATGAGTGAAAGTGAGAAAATATTAACAGGTGAACGAAGTTGTAATGGTGTGTAGCAATTTTTGTTGTGATTCAAGGCATGAAACTGAACATCCGAGCACCCTGACGAAGAAAAGAATTAGTCAAGCGAGTCCGAGCTGGATCAGTATTGTTCAGACGAGATATGGGAGATGTCGCATAATCACGTACGAACTGCGGTGTACTGGTTTTGCGGGACAACATCGAATGACCGTGTGCGCGCTTCAGTTAGAACCAATCCATGGTCTGCGATGCCCATACCTCCAGATGGGTCCGTCCTTCGGAACATTGTCAGAGAGGTGATCTAGTTAAATACCATAGTGCCTGAAGCGATTTACCTGGAGATTCTTATAACGGTTATACCCAATTGGAAACGGCCACGCCAACGAACGCTCACGTCAGGAAACACGAAAAAAAGCCCCATGTTACCTTGCAGATCCTCCAGCTGGTCTATTGATGACACCAGATTGCCGTATAGCAGAGGCTGTGTATAATTGCGCCCTATAGATGACCCCATATCCAGAGCCGTCCGTCCATCATCACTGAAAAGTGATAGGTGCGCGATAAGAAATGGAAGCTCTGCTTCACTTGAGTAAGTGGTAGACCGTTTAAGCAATCAGGCATGCGGGTATATTCAGTAATTTACATACGGGACAATGGAATTACCAGATGAGTCTTGGACTGTGAGACGTGCGATGATAGGTGGGGTTAAAGGCAGACGCGAAAGGCTGGCCTGCCCAAATTCAGCCGTCTTTTGAGGGTGCTGTATAATTTCAAGATGGTATGTTCTGGAAGATTGATTGAGTTATCAACAGTTGATAATACCAGTCGACTGATCTATACCTCGTGAATGGGTCAGCCAGCAATGAGGAGACCTGGATACGAGGCTGCCTTCGGACTGAATGTACCGGGTATGGTGAGTTATCCGTAGAAGAGCTTTGGCTTGACTCCGGACTACGACTTGAAGAGGAGTTGCCTGGCGAGAAAACAAAAGAAGCTATCGAGGATGGCGGTGAAGGCTGATCGCTGCTGCTGATTGAATAGGCAGCGGAGAGACTAATGGGTATGCAGATGTATTTTCTGAGTTGCTCACGTCGCTTTCTGATCTTAATGAATCGACGACGAGACAATGAACTCGTTTTTGGATATGGCACATGACAGATAGCTTTGATCGGGATGGGGTGTAGGATATGCTGGTTCTGACAACAGTCAGAATCATGTGTGAGGTCGAGTATTGAAAGGCATACTTTCAGTCCGCTGAAACGATGGGTCCATACATGCTGAAACAACCCATTAGATAGTAGCTAATCGAAAAAAGATGAAAGTCGGAGACCAACTTCTACCAGGCCATATGGGGTTTTCGTATACCCCAGAAGATGAGAGCCGGAGACATCTTTGAACATCACACTCCAACGATTGAGGCTCAAGACGCCCACTACTTGTTCGTTTGGGGCAGCGCAGAAACTACGGCAAAAGATGCAAGGAAGTGTTCATTTATAGCATTCGCGCTAGGGATGGCGTGTTCGATTCTAGCGGAACACCAACGAGGTAGGCATCACCCTTAGTTCTGGATGTATGTCAGATCACTAAATCCC
This sequence comes from Rugosomyces carneus, assembly GCA_018221805.1. Classification (NCBI taxonomy): domain Eukaryota; kingdom Fungi; phylum Basidiomycota; class Agaricomycetes; order Agaricales; family Tricholomataceae; genus Rugosomyces; species Rugosomyces carneus. Next base: position 54,196 of record JABCKM010000009.1, read on the forward strand.
ACATCAGGAACTCCCCATGTCCACGCCAAACGGACGGGTGAGAAGTTCTTCAATGGTTATGACAGAGTTCAATGCCGTGTCAATTTTGAGATGAGGCCTATAGATTAGCCAAAAGGCATAAACAGAATAAAGGGGATTTTAAATCGCAAAGTTAACACGTTGAAAGATTATACACTCTTTTTCACATAACTCCAGATCCCGGCCATACCTGACATGAAAACTGCTGCCGCAACCGCGGGCTTAACGCCGGCTGTCGACCGGAGGTTAATAATAAAGAATAAAATTTGAATCAAATATACGTAAAACATACCAGTCGATTTAAACAGAGCACCTGTCACAGCACCAGCCCCCATGCTTCCGAGTGTGTCGTGTTTTCCCCGCATAGCGTCTATAGATGAATTAACTCCATTATACATAAGGGCTAAAACGGATTTTCATATCAGCACGACAACGAGGATTTACCAGAAAAGGTGCTAGACTAACCAAGAACGCCAGCTGAGTTACCAATAAATGTCCCTCTACGCGTGACAGAATTAAGAATGCTATTGATCCGCAGCCTGGTATTGGATACGGCGAGAGGTCTTCGAGCGCCTTCGCGCATACCCCACGCACCACCAAGGGCCAAACCTAGGAAACCCAGGGTGAGCATGTGATGGCACAGAACAATAAGAAAACCATAGATAGGTTGACCGAGATGCTAAGATAAGGTGAGAGGTCCGGAGAGAAAGTGAGGCACGAAGCGAGGACAAAATGCTAATCGAGTAATTTGAAAGAGATCCAACACGCACCACTCAGATACATAGTACCAGTCCCATAACAAAGGTCATCACCCCAGCCCCTAGACGGCATTGCCGAATTGGCTCCAGGAAGTTCGCTTGTCTTGTCGTCATCAAGAAGGAGATAATCCAATTTATTACCCAACTCTGCCAGCGGGTGGAGTTTGGCGGGGTCGTATGCAGCCATTAGAAAATCTGAAGCGGTGACAGCATCACTGGACAACGCGCTAGAACCCTCCGTCCGAGAAAAATTTGCGTTTCTCAGGTATTCAGAAGGATCCTGAGACGAAGAGGTGTTTGAGTCCGCAGGGAAAGAGGAAGAGGCGGCCGACGACATGAGTGGTGGTGACGGAGTACGTTGACCTCATAAAAAATTGAGTCCGCAGGGAAAGAGGAAGAGGCGGCCGACGACATGAGTGGTGGTGACGGAGTACGTTGACCTCATAAAAAATTTGCGCACAGCAAGATTCAAGCGGTCACATGACACACGCAAGACTTTTGCTCTGTGTCGCAGTGGGCAGTGGGCGGTGTGCGTATACTGTGACAACCTCCTCGCCATGGCTTTCTCGACCTTTACGCGAAACAAGACTTGGAAAACCAGTTTTAATGTCCTTTCTCATCTTAAAATTGTCTCGAGACGTGCTTTCTCCAGCAGAATGGCAGTCACATCACTTTTGCTCCCAAAACGAGCTATTCCACCCAGATCTATGAGAATATCTTGGGTTCACAGCTCAAGGAGTAAGGTTGCAAAACCTAGTTATGCATAATCCTGTTTAACAAAACCTTACCCACAGGTTGGGCAACTTCCGTAACACCACACTCGACAGCATCAGATCCTGCCGAAGCGGAAGCTCTGCGCTGCCTGGAACAAGGAACTGCAAAGCTGGAAGAGGGTGATGTTCAAGGTGCTAAGTTGATGTACAGGCGCAGCTCAGAAATCCATCGCAGCGCCAGCTCCCTTTTTAACCTGGGGGTTACACACTATCATCTCAGTCTGTTAATCGCTGCTAGGCCATTGTGACAGACAAACTGATAGAATTAGCATAGAGGAATACGACGATGCAATCGAGGCTTGGAAAGAATCGATAGCCCTTCAGCCTTCTAGCCCAGATGCCCATACCAGTACGTTTCTTGTCGGCTGTCAGGCAAAAACTTCTTTTTGAGATGTATCGTAGACCTTGCCAGCGCATACATCATTTCTCCAGGTATTTTGCATCACTTCTTCAATTATTCAGACTGTCATTCGACAATAAGTATCCCGACCGGACCTTGCATTACACCATTTACAGTATGTCGCGCTCGTACACCCACCCAAGCCACTAACCAATCTGGTCTATAGAATTGCGTCTTCGCTCTCACCGGAAGACCCTGAAATCGCATTCAATCTAGCTGCCGTTCTTGAAGCCAGTCAGCTTTTTGAAACCTGCTTATTGTTCATGGTACTGATTGGCACATGACAGCCGGTCGGCTAGAAGAAGCTCTGACGCAATATCAACGCAGCAAGGATTTTGGTGTCGAACGCGCCGCAGTTCATATACGCAATGTGGGTCAGCCCGTTTATAGCCAATCTACCTATAGCTTCTTCTGTTTCCACAGGTTAGCGCAAAAATTTTGGGACAAAAACTCAGAGCTACGGAAGACTCTGAAAAATCAGAAAAGTAGAATCAGAACCCAGGGTCTTGCGTCGCGATCACTACAGGGTTTCCGATGGTTACCCGCCTTACACGTTCTGAAGTGGGAGTGGTTGCTTATTGTCTTCAAGCCTCGAGACCGATTACGGCCGCATCAAGCTCATATGAGGAATAAATTTGTAACCGATCTGGACTAGGTCATTGCGTCGATTATCATCCAAATGCTGTTGATGCAACAGCGGGTACCTTGAAGTGGGCACGACAAAACACATGAGAAATAACAACACATCCAATTATGACGGATATACTGTGCTGTGATGTCCATGCCATTAGGGGCTACAGATGATATGATATCTCCCAACTGATAACTTTTCTCATAAGGTTGACCCTTGCGGGTTGGTGGCTACGCCACGCAATAATTTTACAGCCTTAATCAGGTTTCCCAAGTGGGGAATGGGTCCCGCGTCATGCCCATATACGCGAAGTCACCGCTTCCACTAACAGCCAGGTGACTGGAGCCATAATAGCCGTGAGTAGAATAGCCCCAGTAGGGAACGTCTAAACAGGACTGTCAATGTTAAGAGCAGCTGAAATCAAATAGAGCTAACATCACTTACAAGAGAGGAACCATGAAGGCGCTGAAGCATTGTGGCAATTTCGGCACGACTGTAGACCGCGGACGGATGGTCTGCGGGTTTCAAGGAGATTATACGATCATAGCCCTCATGTGTATTTGGCAGCTCGAAGTCCGCAGCGAAGCGAGATAAGACGTATAGGCCTTGCTCGGTACTTGTTATGGTAGGATGAGATGTTCCTTATATCAATATAAAATGAGCATTCGGTCTGTAAGAGCGCTCGAGACTGACTCATTTGTAACCTTGCAGCACATGTCTTGGCAGAGGTACTGATCAGGACTTGATACATGCACGATCGCTACCATGCTTACATACCTCATATGGCGTGTCGAAAACAATAACCCAGACAGAAGCTCCGGGGAACTCGCGTGCGATCTTAATCCAATGAGATCTCTGCCTGGTTTATGCCTAATGTCAACCAGATGACAGCAGACATTTTGATAGGAGAGGTGAAACTTACGCAGCATTAAAGTTAGTTCGGTCGATACACACGGAGAATCCTCTACGTAGATAATCTCGTGCAACCCACTCCACCTGCTGCCTGCTACCTAGCTCATCCTGGTTACATCTATGAAAATGGGGGTAATGGTGCTGGAGTTGTTCGGCAAACGTCGACTAGCGAGCAAAAGAAGGTAAAAATGAGCTCGAGTGGCTCAGATCATGGTGGACGCGTCACCACCTTGCCAGACCCAACGAGCCCACATAATATTAGTACAACTTGGCCGTTTAACCATGGTTCGGAAGAAGTCGACATGTTTTGTAGAGGAACGATAGAATCAAAGGGTGAAACCGTTCCACGCAAAAGTCAAGACAATAAATGTGGGATCAACCGCTTGCGAGTCATCCTGTACGCTTGATCGGCGCAAAGTAATCACGCTGGAGGCATTGACCTCGTAAACAGACTCATTGTATGTCAGATATAGACACAAGTCCCTCCTAATAAAGATACACATGGGGCTATCATTACTCAAAATCACAGCGAATCTCAACGCCCGTTAGCTACAGAGGGTTCTTCCCGAGCCTTTGAAGGTCCTGCACTATCCCGAGTAGGTTCCGGCGGGGAACTCAGGCGATTAGGGTGTTCAGGTATCTTTTCAATTTCTTTCTTTGCCTCTTCCCATGCTTCAAGGTTCTGTCATATCAATGATCAGCCGCAAAATTTAAGGGATAAACTAAAAAAAAACAATTAGGTGCCTTTTTACACCAGTCACGATGGCTTCTAGCCATGCTGATGGCCATCTCTCTGAGATCTGCGACTTTCTGGCGCTGGAATCTGTCTAGGTCGGCCTGAATGGTGGAGCTGGAATACTTCAAGTCTTGAGCAGAAAGGTGAAGTGCATCCTCCAACTGTTTTAAAGGTAATATATATTAGTCAGACATGTCTCTCTCGACATCAAGGTCAACCTAACCTGAGAGATAGTTTCACGTGTTTTTGTGATGCTGTTTCGCCGCGCAGTCTCTGGATCAACGTCCATCATACCGTGCAAGGTGTAGCTGAGCGCATTCAGAATGCCAGCACCCGGCGTCCTCGAACGGCGCCTTGTCAGGCTAGGACCAGGATGGGGAGGTACGTGCACTGATGATAGAGTCTCGTTGTTTGTCTGCTGAGTTTCTTCATCGCCGCCTTCCACAGGGCTATGCTTTGCTTGTGTGTCCTGGTTCTTTCCACGACCAAGGGCCTCTTCTAAACGACGCGCCTCTCGCTCGCTTTTTTCCAAATCCTCCAGTTGCTCCCGCCTGTTCTCAAGCCCATCTTGCGTCATTTCATACTGGACATGTTTCTGGTGGCGATAGGCAAGAAGTTTTCTGATTATCCCTGCGAATTGGGAGTATTCGTGAAGAGGCTCCGCCCAATTCTGTTCAAGTTCTTGTAACTGCGAAATGAAATGCTGCGTCATAAACTATGATTAAGACGGCCAAAACACTTACAAGCTTCGCCGTCGACATATATGTGGCATCTACGGCTTGCCCCGTCTTCTCAATTGCTGATGATAATGCTCCACTTTCATTCAAGCTGAAACCGTTCAAGGTCGCACCAAGGTCGGCATGATCCTGGGCGTGGTCTGTGGAACTCTCCGGTCAGGGTTTTGGTGACGGATCAACGATAGCGCATACCTGCCCACCGCTTCAATGTACGTCGTGTAACTTTCTCCATTGGCCCACTGACGTGGTTTGCGAACTTGTTTGTGAATGCCTCCGAGTCAAGGAACCGTTGATCTGGGTGTCTGAGAGGGTGAGCGGCTGAAGGGTTAGGAAGTGAAGTGTATGCTGGAGAAGCATTTTGATCAGTTGGGTTGTGCGAAGGTGCTTTTAATATGTTCTTGGGCAGTAGTGATATTGGTGGAGAATTCAGAACCTCCGTCTGAATAAATCAAGTCAATTAAAGGTCGGAGCCTGAGAGCTGACAACCCACCCATGAAACCTCACCGTCAAGAAATCGATGAAACACATGTTCATTAGAAAGAATTGGATGTCGAGCGAGCCTATTTAGGAATGTCTGAAGCATACGTTTCCGCCTAGCTATCATGGCGGCATCTTCCTTTGCCTTTCCTTGCTTGACCGCGTAGTCTCCAATTGTCTGTTTTGAAGGAATAGGAGGTATTATGATGGTCGGGTAGAGCTTCGTGAGATTGGCTCTTAGAGACTCAAACTCGGAATATCGGTGTCGCGCTTCAGCAGTCTGTTCCAAAGTGAATACAAGCCAGGTTGGATTAAAGTATTGGGCCTTACTCCGGTCCTGATAACATATACGATATACGGAGACGTGGAGTTCAACGAAGTCTTCTGCGCGTCCGTTATCTACCATGTGGAGTAAACACAACTGACGTATTGCACTGGCTGTGGCACATACCAGAATCTCGGCGTCATCTCCCGAGTGTAGATACCTGTCCCTTACACAACAGAAATCGCTTTTAGATACTGTATGAGTCTGTCTGTGAGAACCTAGAGATGGAAACGGGCGACTTAGTGGAGAGAGTTGGCGTGTTGGGAATGGGGGTGAGGAGGGTGCTGATAGATCCACCTTGGACGTGGAGGATGTCTCCGACGGTATGCGTTCAGCATCTTGGTCGAAAGGATTCTCGTCCTCAAAAGTGTCCATGTTGGTTTGGGTTGGTCGTCGTTAATAAAGACACGCAAGAACTCTTTGTTAAGGTCCACAACGACCATAGGCATCAATGTATATAGTATTTGGCTTTATTCCGGCCCAGTGGCGGAAAACTCCAGGATCATCCAAATACTCTAAAGCCATCCTTCAATGCCTCATTCAACGTCGCCGCTTCTTGTCTCTCCTCGGCCTCCTCAACCGCGATGTCAGGCGCTGAGGCTCTAAAACCTTTCCCAAGCAATGAAGCAAACAGCTCGTCCACCTGCTCTTCATGCCAACCTCCTACGACGGGTACCGGAACCATGAAGTTTTGCATCTTCTCGTGTGTCTCATATCTGAATTCTGGCAAGTTAGCCCTGTCGATACTCAAGTATACGACAAAATTCACCGTAGCTTCCTGCCCTTGCTGGCTTTGGTATCTACCGTTTTCTTTACTTTTTTCTGCTTTTGTGCAACCATCCAGTCACCCCCAGATGAATTCCCCTTGGCGTCGATAACGTCTCTCAGCATTTGTTGATAAAAGTCAGTGTCATCAAAAACATTCGGATCCTCCTCCTGTTTATTTTCGGAAATCCTGGCCGCGGCAGTACCCGTCCTTCGAACTTGCGTTCTGGCGAGAAGTTTGTTACTGTCTGCAGTCACCTCATCAATAACTTCCAGAACATTTTTTGTATGCTGAGAACGCCTAGACGAGAAAGCGCCTCGATTTGAAGGTAGTAGAACAGAAGGCGAGACTGCCTGAATCTTTGAAGACCATTTGGTCAAAGTTTGAACAACATGAGGGTGGTAGCTATAACTTGTCAAAATTCTGTATTCTTGACAAGTAGAGATTCTACACGCACAATTTTTCAAGCGTTGAGGCGTCTTCTGTCGCATCTTCCAGCCACTGCTCAAAGTCAACGTCTACATCGCCACCTGTTTCTATCTTCCGGCGTTTTGGAGCAGGGGCAGTAAGGGATTCGTTCGATTCAAGGAGGTACTAGATGGTTGTTAATGGGATGAATTAAACTTCATCATCAAAAATATCACCTCTTGAAGTTGGAAAATCTCATTGGATAAGAGTGTAGTCTCTTTGAGCAATTTTTCAACAGAAGTTTTGTACTCAGGTGATACAAGTGACTCTTTGACTTCAAGGGGCTGAAGGGACCTGTCAACTGGTGGAAGTGTGAATATTTGTCATGCGTACAGGTGGTAGTCGGCTTGCGCCAGTGACAGCCTTCTGAATGCGAATTCGCGCATCGAGGAGAGTATCCCATAGAGCCTGAATCCATGTTCAGAAACAGAAGCAATAGTCAAAGAGCAGCCAAGGCTTACAAGTTGTCTTGAGACAGCCATGCCCTTTGTCCTTTCCTCTACACCCTTTTTCCTAAGCTCTGCAGAGAGACCTCCTTTCGATATATGTTCAGAATCTTCTGGCTCTCTTGGAGGGCCCTTCCTAATAGGAGCAGAAGTCTCCTGTTCTTCCTCAGATAAAGGTGATTTGTCTTCGTCACTTGGTGGGTCTTCAGCGCTATCGAGAGATGCCCTCGATACATCGTCTTCTAGCTCACTGCTTTTTTTATCTTCCTCGCTTTCTGCCCCATCATGGTCCATCTCTTCGTCGCTGCTCTCCTGCGTCACCTGCTTTCTCGTCACGATAACACCCCCGTATTTGGGATCAGAGATGCTATCGTGCTGTTTTCGTAACAGACTTGATCTGAGGGATGATATAAACGTCACAAGTGATGTTGCTGACTATCGGTTGGCGCACCCTACATCAACATAATGTTCTCTAGCTGAAGGTTCCGCGATCACTGAATTTTGAATGTCCGGGGCGTGTACATCTTCCAGATCCACATCTAATATAGATCATAAGTAGTGTGTATGACAATGTGTCTAATTGAGGGGCTCACCAACTGGAGCAGGCTCTTCAAGCAAGGCTATTTGCTGCGCGAGAGACAGTCCTGAAGGATGTAGAATTTTTTCTTCCAGATATATTATAGCGAATTTGTGGATTACCTACGTGCTGCCATTTTGTCGGGAAGGTGAAAAATAATGCCGTAAGGCCCTAAGGACAACGCTCGAAAATTAGATCCGTCACGTGGAACATTTATATGCGATCCAAGATTGTTCAAAGAATCCGATTTCAATAAAGATGCCCTGTTACCCAAGATCATCAACAAGATTTTCTAGCGACCTAGAGCCTTTAACCGTGCCTCAGCTGCTCGAGCTCGTCTTTCTCTTTCTACCTTGGCCTGCATATCTGCCGTCAAACCTGCAACACCCTCCAATGCACCAGACTTTCCTCCAAGTCTGTTTGTCATCGACGTAGTTTGCGATATCGAATGCGACTGCGTTGCCTTCTCGCGCTCGGGCGGAGGTGGCTCCACTTTCTCGCGTTCCTTCGCTTCTCTCTCCCTGACGCGTTCCTTGAGACCTTTTTTCCGGACCTTCCTTTTCTCCTCTTGCTCCTGTTCCATCTCCTGGCTCAACCCACTCGGAACTCGTGCTGCTCCAAACCAGTCCCACCAATCTGGATGCGAGGCGGCACAGCGCCGAAAAACGTCTCGTACGCCTTTGCTGCGTGCAATATCGTACGCAGTTCTCCGTGAACCCCTGGGCTGTGCAAGGGGCGTGTCAGATCCGTCCGATAGATGCCCCTCCATATCCTCCCGGTCCTTATCCTCTCCCAAATCACCAAGGTTCTGGGTAGGTACTGGTATGGTAGGGTCAGCTCGTGCCTCCTCGAGGAGCCATTGGGTGATATCTTCGTGCCCGGACTGAGCTGCAACTTGTAGCAGCGTAGCTTTGCGCTCGTGAGTCCATTCTGGGATTCGAGCGTCGATGGTCCCGATATTTGGAGCCTCGCGGGCCCAAAATACCTTCAGCGGATCCAAACGACCTTTCGAAACCATCTCAAGAAGACGGTACCACTTCTCGCGCATGTTCTCTTCCTCTTTTGAGAGTTTGATCGGCTTTGGCTTTTCCGGCCTAGGCAGGGGGATAGTAGGTTTCGGTTTAGGTTTCGGGAGTGAGGCCAAGTATGCTTCATCCTGTTCCTTCAGCTCATCCTCAGTAAAATGAGTAACCTTAACTCTTGTGAGTTCAAGTAGGCAACGAGAAAGTTCTGATTGTGTCTTTAAGAGAGATTCAGCATTATTCAGCAGAACTTTAACTGAATAGATGTATACCGGACGTCGGGTAGGAAATGGGAATGTGCGAAGCCTGTCGTCGTCTTTTGAAATAAGGGCACCATCGTATCCAAAAAAAATCTTGCGGTTAGAGCCGCTGGCTCGTATCCATATGCGCTCAGTGTCACGGATGTCATCCTCCCAGTCTACTAATAGGTTGCGTATGTCCTTAGGTGATGAAGGTAAGCCCCGGAAATAAAAGCATAGAATCGAGAGATACATCACGTAACGATTGCTCTCCATATCGCCTCAGTAGTGCACCAGCACTTTTAGCAGGCCCCTTGGCATTGTCATTCAAAGACTGGCTCCCGCCTTGTTTCCTTCGAGCTGGAAAGTATTGCAGTAGCATCTAGTCAGCAAACAATAGACCCAAGACATTGACATACTCGTATACCGGTGGAAGGTTTTGTGTCGGAGGACCTCAATATCTGGCTTCGGTTTCGGTAGGTTTTTCCTTTTAATGGTGGTCGATGGTTGGTCTTCGTCTTCGGTTGGACGACTGACACGGACAATGGCACCAGCAAAATGACCTCCTGCTACCATAAACATTGCCCAAGTCCGACCATCTTCTTGAACGTTTTGCATGTCTCTGAGTTGCGATAGATAGGTTGTTGCATCTTTAGGGTAAGGATAAAGTGCCTTGTATACACCCAGCTGAGTGGAGGGGGGTGAAAGAAACCAGCTAAGGGCTGTTTGTGGGCCGGTTGGTACACTGTTGTCCGGAGACTGGGATCGAGCTAGCCGTTTCGTCTTTCTTACAAGAGCGTCAACAGCATCAGACTCGGACGAGCTCTCTTCCTCAGACGAGGATTCTGAGCCGGAAATCGAGTCTTCCAAAGCTAGAAGGAAGAGAGATGTGATAAAGCATAGACGACAAGGGTCTCGAATGTACCTTCGATCAATTGAGAAAATGCAGACTCGGCAACAGGGTCACCGCCCGCAAGACGTGTCTTGACATTGTATCGGTGCCAGTCAGATCTGAAATGAGCCCGCTGCTCGTCTAAGGAAATAAACGTAATTTTAGGGCATATGTTGCACGATCTTGGTCCACTAGAAGTCGTAGGAACATTATTTTCTGGCGACGGTTCTCTAGTTTGCTGATCTGGATGCTGGGAGTTACTAACCAGGCTTCGAGGAGTCAAAGAATCCAAAAGCTCTGGGGGAATCGAGTAGACGTGGTGATACGACATGTCTGGTGCTATCTCGAAGGCTCGAAGCTCTCTTCTGGTAGTCTACAGTAATCGGAGCGGAACTCGGAGATTCTGTGATGAGTTGACTGCGCTGCCTTACAATAATTTAGCATCTAACGATGGTCTCTTCAGCGTTTGCAGATCGTAGTACCAGGAAATTGGTCCTGTTTGACATGGATGGGACACTTACTCCAGCCCGCCAGGTACTCCTTATTGACGACCTTCTCTAACTTCCAGAGTTGAGCGGTATTTTTGCAGGTAGTGTCTAATGAAATGTACCAACTTCTACGCGATCTTAGAAAGAAAGCCATAATTGGATTTGTCAGTGGGTCAGATCTGGTAAAAGTTTCTGAGCAATTATCTTATCAGGGGAGCAAAGGTATGATCCACATATAGTTCGGCGTTGTGGCACAAACAACTGAGAAGACGCTAGTTCTTGAAGACTTCGACTATGGCTTTACGGAAAACGGACTGGTGGCATATAAACTCGGTAAAGCCTTGGAATCTCAGTCTTTTATCAAGTTTTTGGGTGAGGATAAGTATAAACGTTTGGTGAACTTCATCTTGCACTACATTGCCGATTTGGATATCCCTATTAAGCGGTACGGTGTGTTCTAAAATTTCGACTTGTGCTCAATGTGTTTTTATAGGGGAACGTTTATTGAATTTCGCAACGGAATGGTCAACGTCAGCCCTGTCGGTCGTAATGCGACGTGAATTTTTGACGATTGAGAAATGGCACAAACATTGACTATCTTGAAATAGTATTGCGGAACGCGACGCCTTTGAAGCGTTTGACAAGGTCCGTTCTTGGAGTAAAGCTAAAAGGGCTTTGTCATTCATTATATCCATAGGAAAAGGGTATAAGAGCAGCCTTTGTCAAGGTGATGGAGGATAAGTTTGCTGATTACGGGCTGAGATTCTCCATTGGTGGTAAAATATCGTTCGACGTATTTCCTAATGGCTGGGACAAAACGTATGCGCTGAGACATGTCGAGAACGAAGGGTTCGACGAAATTCATTTCTTTGGTGACAAAACTGACGCAGTAAGGACCGATTACATTTTTCTTCTGCTTCTTGTTGACGAACAAAACAAAGGGAGGAAATGATTATGAGATTTTCTCTGATCCGCGTACTGTTGGACACTCTGTCACGGGCCCTGCAGAGACTCTGCGTATTCTGAAGGAACTCTTCCCATAAATAGATCTGTAGTGCAGAGCATCTACTATTTGCAACTCTCGAGCGAGCCTCTAACCATGGCCTGTAAATAAAATCTTTCGGAAGTCACAGTGATGCCATCATGATAATGTGTAGCAAACAGAATCATACAACGCGTGATAATTACAGTCAACACCGTGAACTTGCTCCATCTTTTGTAACGAGATCGTTTCAGACGCCCGATATCCAACATTCACTCGACACATGCCTGCGCCCTTGGCCTCAGCTAAAGGGAACAAGCCTCTTGCTCGTACCACGTACGTTCTCGCGTCTCGCGCCAACACGACGCGTTTATTATTAATCTAACATCCCGCAAAGGGCAAAATTCGATGTAAAATCTGAACACGCAACCAAACGACGCAAGCTAGGTCCAACAGCCTCGTTTCAAGATGCACAGCCGTCGTTCGCGGATGTACTCCAACGACTAGACGAGGAGAAATGTGAAGGAAGTGGTACGTTACATGCGCAAACGTTCCTGGTAATCTCACCTCCTCTTCTCATAGCTGCGGAGGGTGGTTCGGATAGCTGGTCCCGCCCCTATCTACCGCCGTTGAACGAGAAAACAGACAGCATCAGTGTGTAACGTGTCGATATTTCACCTTATATATACTCATTCGTTATTCCTAGTATTCCAACAAACTGATGTTGAGGAAACATCGGACATGGGTGGCGGCCCTAACAGGCTCAGGATGTTCGGGGTCACTGAAGTAGGTTGTTCAATAGTTTCAAACGTGACTACAAGTTTACCACCTTTTCAGGCGGGACATAGTGTCCTTGCTCATATTACTGGCTTCCTTCCATACTTTTACATTCCCGTTCCTCGTGGATTTACTAAAGAAGACTTGGAGCCTTTTCGTGCAGACTTGAATGTCGGCAATTCGTGTTATAAGTCTGCCTATTCCATCTTACACTTCTGTAGAAAACTGTCACAGGCGGTGACCCTGTTAGAAAGATTGAGTTTGTCAACAAACGTAGCTTATGGGGATACAGAGGCGACGACTGGGTGGCTTTCATGAAGCTTACTATCTCGGATTCGCGAAGCCTTCCCAAAGTCAGAGATGAGTATTGTTTGCAAACATCGAGCGGTCAATTTCTCTAACGAGTTATGTGCTTATCTACGTATCTTTGAGCGCGGCGAATGCAATTATCTGGGCTTTTTTTTGGAGGGGACGGCAACATTCGAAAGTAACATTGCCTATACACTGAGATTCATGATTGACACCAAGGTATGCCCATTTTGTTTTTCGCTGCACTTTCCGCATATAATTTCCAGGTTGTTGGCATGAACTGGATTGAAATACCTGCAGGGAAATACCAGATGGTGCCGGAGTCGAGTAGAAAGTCGCATTGTCAAATTGAGATCAACGTCAAGTCCGTATATCGGTGGATATAATATTGTGGAGTTGCTTCTGACGATTTTGCAGATGGGATGCATTCATATCCCACGCTCCCGAGGGGGCTTGGTCTAAAATTGCACCTCTTCGAATTTTGAGTTTTGACATCGAGTGCGCTGGACGAAAAGGTATTTTCCCAGAAGCCCAGAAAGATCCCGTTATTCAAATTGCCAATATGGTCACCCGGCAAGGTAAATTATAATTACTTACGCAGGTGTTGAGAGCTAACAGCTCCTTGTAGGGGAATCCAAACCTTTCATCCGTAACATCTTCACACTCAACACATGTGCTCACATTGTTGGCTCTCAAGTTATGTCGCATGATTCTGAAGCCAAGTTACTGCAGTCGTGGCGTGATTTTATCGAGAAAGTTGACCCTGATGTGGTGATTGGCTATAACATTGCCAACTTCGACTTTCCCTACTTGATGGACCGAGCAAAAGCTCTCAGGGTCGATGGCTTTCCTTATCTAGGGAGGCTGAAAAGTGCGTTATTCACCAAAGCTGGCAAGCTTGTCACCGACTTTCTCATTCATCCGCTCAGATGTCAAAACTGAAACCAAGCCCACACATTTCTCCTCAAAGGCCTATGGTCAACGCGACTCGAAAGAGACCTCAATGGATGGCCGCCTTCAACTGGACGTTTTGCAGTTCATGCAGCGTGAGCATAAGTTACGAAGTTACACACTCAACGCTGTCTGTGCACAATTCCTGAACGAGCAGAAGGAAGACGTACATCACTCTGTTATTACAGAGCTACAGAATGGTACCCCCGAGTCTCGACGACGATTGGCTGTTTATTGTCTAAAGGTCCCTCCCTCACTAACATTAACCATAATATTTCTCACGCATGGTCTCAGGACGCATACTTGCCTCAGCGGCTACTGGACAAGCTCATGTGCTTTGTAAACTATATCGAAATGGCTCGTGTCACTGGTGTTCCGTTCAATTATCTACTTGCCAGGGGACAATCTATAAAAGTGTTATCACAGCTCTTTCGTAAAGCAAACGAAGAAGGCTATGTTATTCCTGCACTTAAGGGAGAGGGTACTACCACCTATGGGCCTTAGCAAATAAAACTGCTTATGCCTATTTTCTAGGAACCGACGAGCAATACGAAGGTGCCACTGTTATCGAACCTAGAAAAGGATATTATGATGCTCCAATCGCAACACTCGACTTCAGCTCTTTGTATCCATCCATCATGATGGCCCATAACTTGTGCTACACAACGCTTCTAGACAAATCTACAATTGATCGTCTCAAGTTGGTGAAAGACGTTGATTATACTCAGACTCCAAATAATGGTGAGTGGGCATATACTGATACTCTACACCATGGTGATACAAATGCCTGACGACCACAACCTCGTAGATCTATTCGCGACCACGTCCAGGCGGAAAGGCCTTCTACCTACCATCTTAGAGGACCTGATTTCTGCGCGCAAACGCGCAAAGACAGATTTAAAAAACGAGACAGATCCTTTCAAGCGTGCGGTGCTCGATGGTCGTCAGTTGGCCTTGAAGGTACCCTGTCTTTATGTCGAGGACTGGGGGCATCAGTACTCACCGATACATTCACAGATTAGTGCCAATTCAGTGTATGGCTTCACAGGGGCTACTATTGGCAAGCTTCCCTGTTTGCCAATTTCTTCCAGTGTCACTTCATATGGACGTCAGATGATTGAGAAGACCAAGCAGGTTAGTCTCGCTTCTCATCCTCGTGTTCGTAGTAGGCTCATACCCTCCACATAGGAAGTAGAAGCAGAGTATTGTATAGCTAATGGCCGATCCCATAATGCGGAAATTATTTACGGCGACACGGATTCGGTCATGGTCAAATTTGGCCCTGCTGACCTCAAGTCGGTCATGGCCCTAGGTAATACACTCCATAGCTTGCACCTGGGCTGAGTTTAACTCACAGAGTTGAATGAATCTCTTAGGACAAGAAGCCGCAGAATTCGTAACAACAAAATTTGTGAAACCTATCAAACTGGAATTTGAAAAGGTGTATTTCCCGTATCTTCTCATCAGCAAGAAACGGTATGCGGGCCTTTACTGGACAAAGGCTGAAAAATACGATAAAATGGACTCAAAGGGAATTGAGGTATGAACGAAGCTTTGTACCTCGTAAAGTTGACACCGTACTTTGTAGACCGTACGACGGGACAACTGCCGACTGGTCTCGACCGTCATTGAAACTTGTTTGCATAAAATGTTGATCAACAGAGATGTGAAGGCCGCCGAAGAGTAAGCTGTTTATCTTTTGTCTCCTTGTCTTAGCGCTCATATTTGGATATTAGATACACGAAGCAAACTATATCTGACCTCTTACAAAATAAAGTTGACATGTCGCAGCTTGTGATAACCAAGGCGTTATCCAAGAGTGGTCAGTTTTATCTAAATGTTGTTGGTTTTGTGCCTCATATGGTTTTCCAGACTACGCTGGAAAACAAGCCCATGTAGAGCTTGCGGAACGGATGAAGCAACGTGATGCAGGTCAGATAGCGCGTGTAGTCATACTCACCCTCGCTAAATGTTATCCAGGTTCTGCTCCTGCACTTGGAGACCGGGTTGCCTACGTCATTATCAAAGGCATCAAGGGTTTGTTTTTTAGGCGTATTCTATTGCGGGCACTAAACAGCTTTGTCAGGTGCTGCGGCATATGAAAAATCCGAAGATCCTTTATATGTGCTCGAAAACAACTTACCTATCGATACAAAGTACTACCTCGAAAACCAGCTTTCCAAGCCGCTTATGAGGATCTTTGAACCCGTTTTAGGAGAGAAGGCCTCATCGCTACGTCAGTGTCGCTTTCAATTTCTTTTCAGTTAGCCAATTGATGCTTTACAGTATCTGGGGATCATACACGAACTATACAGATCGCGACACCTACTGTGGGTGGCTTGATGAAATTCGCAGTGAAGACTGTTACATGTCTCGGATGTAAAACGCCACTCCGACCCAATAACAGCGTAAAAAGTCAGCCGTTATTCCTTTGTATTCGTCTCTACTAACAAGGTTGTCAGATGGTGCCGTATGCAACAACTGTAGACCACGGATGAGAGAACTTTATCAAAAACAAGTACTGAACACTTCAGAGCTGCAAGTGCGGTTCTCGCGACTCTGGACACAGTGTCAGAGATGTCAAGGGTCCCTCCACCAGGTACGTTTCCTACAAAAAATTGCTCAAGGCGAATTAGCTCATTACACGCTGGATTCTTTTGTAGGATGTCTTATGTACGAGTAAAGATTGCCCTATCTTCTATATGAGAAAGAAGTCCCAGAAGGATGTGGAGGATGCTAGTGCCGTCCTAGAGAGATTTGACTTAGATACTTGGTGACCTTCATAATATTTATATACTGTACCTCCTGAGAGATCTATTTGGCGCAACCTAAATTCCGAGTATAGTATGCAAGTTGAGACACCGATAACTTCAGAACGTGACCGCCTTCGGAGATTGAACCTTACCCCCAACTATACAGCTACACAACATCAACTTTTCTCGTTTATCTCTCAAGCTCGTCATCGACGCCACCTTCTCACTCAATGGCACCCACAAAAAAATCCAAAGCAGCTAAATCATCTGAGTCCATCTCCGCCAGGCTTGCCCTGGTCGTCAAATCGGGGAAATACAGCCTTGGGTACAAGTCCGCTCTGAAACAGATGCGTAATGGAAAAGGTGGGCTCTCCGTCCAACCTGTCTCGGGGACTGGAGCATGAGGCTGAGAAGGTCCCTTGAGCTGACAACGCTGTTATTTAGCAAAGTTGGTCCTAATCGCTGGCAATTGCCCCCCTCTCCGAAAATCCGAGCTGGAATATTATGCCATGTTATCGAAAACAACCGTGCACCATTTTGCTGGAACTAATGTTGCTCTTGGTACGGCGGCTGGTAAACTGTTCCGTGTTGGGTACGTTAAGACAAATGGTGCAACCTGTTCCCAAATCTTACTAGCATTCGACAGAGTAATGACAATCACCGACCAGGGTGATTCGGATCTTCTCAGTTTTGCCGAGGGTAATGCTACTTAATCGTCAAACCACGTTTGTATGCTCTACATCACAAAATATACATGGTGTGTACCGAGCAAAATGAAACGCTGGTTTATTGGGGTATTACAACAATGCTGGTGTCATTTCTATGATTGAGTGTGGCCCCCGAGCCGAATAATCGGCTTTCGACACAAAACTTTTGTTCGCATTGTCATTAAATATGACCTGTTTCATTATTAAATTCTGAGAAAGAGAAATGGCCTAAAACTGCTGACCTTGGCCGCTATACTCGACCCGAGGAAGCAAGCAAATCCGTTGCCTGTATCTCGATATTCAGGATAGTACTCTGGCACACCTAACACACGCGCATATCGTGGTTGTATCTCTGATTGTAAATCGGAGCTGACAAGATACGGTGCGATGCGTGATTGCAGTGCAACGCCGATACCTAACAACGTATAGTTCATACCATAAGAATAAGATATAGTGCTTGCCTTTGACATATCTGGTGAGATCGCCAGTGACAAAAAGACCAGACCAGAGAGATTGTCGATAGTCGATGTCTATCTGCCCAACAGAGGTTCCAACGGCTTCCTGTAGAGACAACGGTTTGTCTTCGTTGCGTGCCAAAGAATAGCCAGGGATGCCGAATAATAGTGTTGGATCAAATAAGGGTTCACACAGGCGATGTCTCTCCTTTCCCAATGTCAACTGCCGATCGCGGAATTGAATTGTAAGAAGGTCCAGAGCTTCAATTTCCCGAGCACGCGCCTGCTCTGCTGCCGATGCTTTTGCATTCGCTTTTTTCTTCATCCCGCTCTCTATGACGGCTTTCTCCTTGCCTGCCACGACTATTGCTGCAATATCCGTGACTCCCTCATCCTCAACTACTGCCGTTTCACCGTCTGAGGGGACTTTGATATGGCCTTCGGTCCAAAGGTATTGGACAAGCTCTAAAAGCGTTGCATGAAGTGCTTCCGGGTTGAGTGGGTTCTCTGGAGGTGAAAGAGCAGTCACAAGTGACTGGTTTAATTTTAACAGATGCGCAAGGTAATTTTGACAATCTCTAGAGCCTAAACGAATTGAGGTTTTTGCGCGGCGTAGCACGAATCCGTCAGAAATCGGCGTAATATCCGTTCGTTCTTCGTCAATATCGACTACCACACCGTTCAAGGTGTTACTTGCGTACATTTGCGTCACGGGACGCTCGATGATACCCAAACCAGCGGAGTTGAAGCGTTCAAAAAATATTTGACATATGCGTTCGTAGGTACTCCTCGATAGACCGGAAAATGTGGAAAGAAGTACAGGCGATTCATTTTGAACGCGTTTTCGTTGTAGTTGGTTAAAAAGGATGTATTTCCTGTAAGGAGAATTATTCTGGTGGTGATACGGAAAAAGACAGAAAGGTACCAGATCGCTTCGGCCTGGACCCAATCACAGACATCCTCAGCCACAAAGGGCCATGATACTAAAACGTCTTGGCCAGCTGCAAGAGCTTCGTCAAGGGCCGTGCCCACAAGGTAATCGTTCACCGACGCGTTCGGTTCGGAAAATTGGGGAAATGCAAAGGTCCGGAAGTTTTTTTTGGAACTATTCGCAGAGGGAATTGGCTGTTGGTTCTTGTTCAAAGGTTCGCCCGAGGCGTTCCGCCGCAAACCAACGCGCGCCGCAAATTCCTGGCAGAGATGAGAGGGGCCAGTTTAATTTCAGAGTTGACAGTGTATACATACAACAGTGGGTGTTTTTAAGAGTTCGTGAAGACCGAGGCCTGCGCGAATATGAGTGCGTCCGGTCTCTATAATGACTACATTCATATCTCGAAACGACATGGCTGAACTACACGCGGAGTTTGTCGTTGTTTGTTTTCCAAGGGTAATCAGTGCTGTTATTATTATTTCTGGTACAGTGC
>JABCKM010000010.1:0-14336 GCA_018221805.1 Rugosomyces carneus
GAAACGGTGGCAATGATTAAAGAACTCTTGGAGACCCGAGTTCGACCCGCAATCATGGAAGACGGTGGCGACATTGAGTACCGCAGTTTCGACGAGAACGCGGATGGCTTGGTTCGCATTAAACTAAAGGGAAGCTGCAGAGGGTGTTCCTCGAGTACGGTAACTCTCAAGTCGGGGATTGAGCGTATGATGATGCACTACATCCCCGAAGTTAAAGGAGTCGAACAGGTATGAGCACAATAAGCACCTGTCATGATTCATCCTCTGATTTTGTGTAATCAGGTTCTAGACCAGGAGGAGGAGATATCATTGTCTGAATTCGATAAACTTGAGGAAAAGTTAGCCAAGAAAGGGTCCATGAATAGCCCTGAGTGAGTGGTTCTTGCTGTGGTCAAGATTTTGAGCTATCAACGGAATAGTGCTGGCATGGCTCAATACTTGTCCGTCTAATCGCAACTGGCGTGTTTTTACTCGGATACGATATAGTGGTAGAGTTCTTTGACAACTGGTGCATTTCAATTTTGAATTTTATGTATGTATGTAATATCTCGCAGCTAATATTATCCCAGGCTTGTCAAGCCTTAGGACTGAACTGTCACCCGCGGGCTGTTTACCATCATGCATGCAGCTACATGAGCTGGTCAGGTGGTGATGGATGAATAACACAATCTTCACAAGCCAATGAGAACTAGTTATAATGCCGTCACGATTACAGGTACAACTTTTGGGGTTTCCCACTACCTTCTTAGCTGTGCAGCCAGTGTGTGTACACCAATTTGTGTGAGATAGCTGAGTGCATTTTGGTTGTGGTACTGTTTGAAAATACACCACCCTTACACAGCTGAGGATCGCTGCTGTAACCCAAACTTTAGTGCATACCACCTCGTTGCCGCGACGCATGTGCCCCGAGTCGCTTTTTGTGCTATTGATCAATCAATTAGATGACGTAATCAACGGTAAATTGATCTCGGCTGTCTCCATACTTTAGACTCAATAAATTGTATTCCGACTGGTTCCTTGATTCCCAGATTCTTATATACTTACTTACTCCGCTTGTTCACTCTTTTTATCTTCTCTCATGGTAATATCCTCAGTTTCTCTCTGTCCACTGAGGCACTGACTCAAGTCGTTCACATAGGTCTATGTAAACAACAAGAAATTCGCCTGGCAGGTCATAATCACATCCTTGTTTCGAGAAACTAACACACTCCGCAGTGAATCATGTATCAAAGGACACAGATCATCGTCCTGCCACCATAGCGATCGCCCACTATTCGAGATCAAGAAGAAAGGTCGCCCTGTCTCTCAGTGCCAGAAGTGCCGTGAATTACGACAATCCAAACGAGTGCATTCCAAGTGTACATGTAACGATAAAGAAGACCTGGATCACTCGAAAGAAGCTGCAAAGATACCTCTGGGGATTAAATGTCAGCTTGGAAACCTTACAAAACTCAGATGCTCATGTGTATTCTTCCAGCTAAGCGCTTCATCCCGATCGTCCCGGCACTACCGAATGGCCTGCAGGATGTCCTCAAGTCATCCCAGACATCTAGTTCTCTACCTGCTGACGTACGTCAACGAGGTAAGCTATCCTTTAAGCGCTTGTATCATCTCTGATTTGGTGCTAGTGGACACCCTTTTGAACCCTTGCCCTTGCAAGAGCCTATGGAGATGCAAATGTCGCTCTTCAGAGCATTCCTACACCAATTCACAGCTAGAGCAAGACGGGTTGATCGTTCTCGCTCGCGCTGTTACAATTACGGAGCAGGCTTCTGCCTCAGGCAGCTCTACTCAGCGCAAATCAACTAAACGAAATTCTCGCCCCACAACTCCGAATACTAGTTCAACTCACAAACGGACGAAAAGTAACCATAAATCCCTGCACGTTCCCGGTCCTGATTTGCCGCCCATCCTTTTTGATTCTATTAGACAAGCATCCGATTCTGCGATCTCCGTCCCGGTTTTTGCAGTTATGCCCCCGATAAGCACGATTACCTCCATCGCAGGATCAGGCTGTACCTGTGGAGTTCAATGTGCATGTCCTGGATGTGTTGAACATCGTGGCCCAAAAAATGCTTCCAAAGACCATAGAAATTGCGCTGATGGATGTGGCACCTGTATCGACCGCATGTCTGGCATTGAATTACCTACCCTATCCCAATCTTCTACAACGAACCATATTCTCGATCGCTTCTTTGCCCGTGCAGCTGCACTACCGCCTCCGCCTACGAACCGTAGGACGGGCGTCGGCATCGACCTTGACCGTATGAACACAGAGGTGTACCCGGATGCTGCGCGCAGCGACGCTGACCGCGCGCAGGCTTTCGGTCTTGTCACTATTCCGAAGCTGGAATGTTGTGGGGGTCGTTGCGCCTGCCCGAGTGGCACTTGTGGATGTGGTAAGAGTTGTGATGGATGTTGCAAGGATCATTTTGCAGGTGCGGCAATGGACCAACAGAATTCGACTCCTGTAGATATGCACCCCAATATTTCGACTCCAGAGGGCTTGACTCCAACACCGACTCCAGCTCCTGTTCGTAGCTGCTGTGCGGCTAGGAAAGCCGCAGCTGCTGTAGCTGTCGGTTGATGTGTATTTTTTATGACTCTGGGTTTATTGATCCACTTGGTTGCTAGCAGTCCTTTGTGATTTATGTACACTTGTTTTAGTACGCGGGCGCACACCGCCCATTAAATATGGTCTACTTATGCCAAGATAGCCACTAGTGCCGCAAGAAGTTGCTGAGGCATATACAGAAGAAGAAAGCATTATGATACAAGGCTAACCAAAACCATCAGTAGCACACAAATTACACCCTAGGACGAGGTTTGTTTGTACACGTCAATCCACAGCTCAAAGGCAAGAACTTACGTGTCATCTAACAACAAACCCATTGATAAGTATGTTTATGCGAGGTCACACAATTGGAGCATCTCACCATCATAGTGGAACCGAGTCTACAGGATCAAGCTGTTGAGTCAGTGGACTTTGACTGTTATATTTCGAAAGAAACTCGCCTTCTTGGGGTTTTCAGGAGCATTGCGTACGTAGCGATCATTGTCAGGTGGGCTAAGGGAGCAAAACACGGCCTTCATTCAAGGGGAGAGATAGGCTTGATGTTACATACCGTTCTTTTTTCTGTTAGGGGTCGATCAGCACGACGGGAAAGTATCGGCAAGAGTGCGCACCTTGCAGGACCCTAACATGCTCTGAAGAGTTAAGCACACGGCTACCACACTGAGGACAGGCGACCACTCGTTCCCAAGGATTGATGCACATATCTATGGCGAGGCTTGGGTATGGGTGGGTTTGATGAAAAGTGATAAACATTACTGACATGGCCATTTGAATAAACGTGCTGAAAGTTATAAATGAGTTATAAATAGTCGAGCAGCCGTCAGTTCAAACTCACTGGATGAACCGGCGACGTGAGCCCGTCCGTGACAACAAATTGAACGGCAGGTGAAGAGATCGGATAGCTAGAGTCAAAACGAAACTGCAACACGTGTTTTTCGTCCTGATCGTCAAAGTGTTGACTTGTCGTTATTGATTCGTTTCCGCCAAAGTAAAAAAAAAAGGCGAACCTTATAAAGGGACTCGCCCATCACTTCTATAGTGAACCTCCACATTTCAAAATTGTCGGCTTGGACAAGAGTTATACCTACATAAACACTTAGGATCGTAGTAGAGTGGCGAGATCGCGACGACGCGAGATACGGGGACGTGTCAGGCGCTCGTACAAGCTTACCAGCTGGACATCCTTCATTCTTAATTTCTGAAAGCTCCTTTGAAAGGCGTCTTGCAGAAATAGAGGCCATGGTTTAAGCTAGATACAAAGGAAGCGAAGGAGAGTTCAACTTCCACAGCCTCATCAGCGTCCGGGAAGCCGATCGTTCGTGATCTTGCCATTGGAGGGTATTGGCAAACAAGTACAAATAAAATGAATTATTATTTAGAGCCCCACCTTGATTTTTTTTTTTGATCTGAGTCTCCCTGCCATAGAGTCACTTGCTGTTCTATAACACATCAGGAACATGTAGGCGCTCGCGGGGATGCAGATCATCGCAAGGTCATTCCTCGCCATCTCTGGACGTTGGATTGAAAGAACGTTCGTCTAGGTCAGGCACGATACATTTCAATTACATTATAAAGCTATTTTTCTTCGACTCTGTTTGTTTTTTCACACTACGCCGCATTCTTCTCAGCCTTTTCAGCTTCAGCTGCCCTCCTATCTCTGTCTTGAATAACATCATCCAGTATCTTTTTCGCCCCCATGGTGCTGAGAAGTTCAGCCAGTGTGTTTCCAACTTCCTCAGACTGTGCAGCACTTGTCACTCTAACTCGAACAGTGTGCTGAACATGAAGATCTCCTGAGATCGCAGTCACACAACCCGTTAGAGTCAAGGTTCCTGCCTTGCTTTCCCCATCTTCAACGTCCAACTTGCTCGTCACACCAATCGGCACGCTGCAACCCCCTTCAAGCTTGCGTAAACACGCTCTTTCGGCTAGACACGTCCACTCCGTTTCCCAGTGGGTAAGTTCCCGGCATAATGCTAGAGATTCAGCATCGTCACTGCGGATCTCCACTGCCAGAGCACCTTGGGACACGGCATAATAAAGTGTGGGAGGTGGTAGATCGGTTGTTATCCGGTCACCCATCCCGAGTCGCACGAGACCCGCTTTGGCAAGAATAAGTGCACTATATGGCCCATCGGGGGCATCGAGTTTGGCGAAACGTGTGTTTCTACGAGCAGGAGGCTTAGCGAGATTGAGGAAATAAGATCTGTCCTTCTTACAGGTTACCGCGCTATCCAGTACATTAGAAAAATCTGACGACCATGATGTTCATGAATGACTTACTATGTCGAGGAATTTGAGTTTAGGAAAATTCCTTCTTAGCTGCGCTACGCGTCTCACGCTACTTGTGCCGACCACGCTTCCCTCTGGCAAGTCCTCAAGGCTTTTCCACGGCGCTCCCATCTTCACGACAAGGCTGTCCACAGGGTCTTCTCGCTTAAGGACCCCACCGATCATGCATCCATCGGGTAACGTCGTCGGCACATCCTTCAAACAATGAATAAGCATGTCTACTTCGCGCTCCTTCAAAGCAACTTCTAGCTCTTTAGTCCATAGCGCCTTTCCACCGAGAAGATATAGCGCTTGAGATTGGTTTTTATCGCCAGCTGTAGACATGAACGCTGTGGCAAAGGTAGGTCCTCGATGGTCATGATCAGAGTCTGTAGGCGGAGGATGAAGTTTCTGCAGTGCTTCGAGCACGGAGTCGGTCTGGATCTGAGCAAGCTTGGAGGCTCTCGAAGCGAGCGTAAACTTTCGAGATACACCAGCAGTTTCTGAGTCCTGTTTGGGGGCCATGATGAGAGGATTGGGCCAAGTAGGTTAGGATTTTATAGAGACAAGACCATGGTAATTTGAGATCAAGATTAGATAAGATGCTGTAGCAAATCTGTCATTAATTTATATACAAGTAACGTTTTACGCGTAAATGCGACACCTATCGATCCCCGGGTAAGCAGAGTTTAGCGCACTTTTACTTGTAAACGGTTAAATTTTTATCTAGACTCAGATCTGCATGCTTTAGCCCTTATAATTATTGTTGCGCCCCTGACGCACCCATCAATTACGATAAAAGAACAATGATTTTCCAACTGGTCCCTATTGTCTCTTCTTCTTCCTCCTACATCCTCTCTCATCGACGCTTGCCGTCGTTCTTTCTTACAAGGCACCTCTTGAAGAGGAATTCACATTCTTTTCTAACGCCCCAGAGTTAAACGAACATGTTTTTATCTGCCGCAACACTCTTTCTTGCTCTCGTATCGGCTGCCCCGATCAAGCCTAACATTTCAGGCAGAGCTGGGGAGCCTTTTGTGCTTCCGACTCCCGCTGAGGGCCCTGGTTAGAACTTTCTATACATAGTGTTCATAGCTGACGTCTGCCAATAGGCCCAACTTTTGACAAAACTGCCACTAGAGCCGCTACTGCTGTTCAAATAAGGAGTGCCGCATCTCCTAACATCTGCTTCGATGTTTCCGATTTCCGCGCAGGCGATTTCCGATTCAACCTCGTACCAATAGCCATAAAGCCCTGCGACTCGTCTGTGGATGGACAGAAATTCGACCTCATTACAAAGGTCGGTATCTTGAAGTTGGTTTTCCGAATATGGTAAACAATGTTCAACTTGACAGGGTGAACACAACAATGTCCCGGACGGGAGCCGGACATTGATCGTGTCAAGTCAGCAGCTCACATGTGTTGACAGGCGTAGCAACAAGAACGACCGTACTCGACCAGGCCTTTTTGCATGTGGTAAGTATAATGTCATATATCAGTACCACTAGGAAATTTCGTTAATATTCCCTAACAGGAGGCCGTGCCGCCGGAGATGGCGAAACAACCGCTGATCAACAATATTTCTTTAACTCCTCTGCAACTCTTTCTAGAGGTATAGGGTTTCCACTGACCAGAGATGCAGTCAACAACGGCGTGGGAACTGGGAACCAATGCCTGACTTTCAATGCGGACGGGTTTTTGAGCAACACCCCCTGTTCTCCTCCTTTTTTCACTCCCGAGCAGACTTGGATCGTAGGCGGCGATTCCTCATCTACTCCACCACCACCACCATCGCCATCACCTGTCCCTACCACAACGAAGCCAACGACTACACAGGTAAAGGACACTACTTCTGCAGAGAGTACCTCCGCTTCGCCCACTGCGCCATCACCCAAACCGACATCGACGGCAGTCGCCTCTTCAACAACTAAGTCAGCAACGACAACGACACCGTCTGCGTCTTCCGTCCCAGAGAAGTTCGTACTTCCGGTTCCTGCTGATGGACCCGGTAAGGTCACTATCACTCGGTCTCTCATCAGATAACTAATCTATCATACAGGCCCCACCTTTGACGCAACTGCTACGAGGGCTGCAACGAGCGTGCAAATCAGGAGTGCATCGTCTCCCGATATCTGCTTTGACGTCTCTGACTTTCGCGCTGGCGACTTCCGGTTTAACCTTGTACCCCTCGCGCTGAAGAAATGCAACTCCTCGGTTGATGGGCAGAAATTCGATCTTATTACAAAGGTGATCCTTTAGACTTGTGCTCAACTACTGGTCTAATCAAGGAGTTGCGTGTATGGCAAACAGGGTGCACATAATAATGTCAAAGACGGGAGTCGAACATTGATTGTTTCGAGCCAACAGTTCACCTGTATAGACAGGCGTGGTAACAAGAATGACCGCAGCCGGCCAGGTCTGTTCGCATGTGGTGAGTGAAAAAAGATTAGGCCATTGGCCATGGTGTTGACGCGAGAGAACAGGGGGTCGTGCAGCAGGAGATGGCGAGACCACTGCTGACCAACAGTATTTCTTCGACTCAACCAAGAAACTCTCGAATGGCATTGGCTTTGCAGTTGCTCAAAATGCTGTCAACAATGGCATAGGGTCTGGGAACTTGTGTTTAACATTGAATGCGGATGGATTTGTTAGCAACACTCCTTGTTCACCACCCCTGTTCACACCTGAACAAACATGGATCTTGGGCTGACTGGCTTCAGTACACTAACCACCTTTTCTCTTTTCTTTTTCAGGGGGTAGAAGATTGAGTGAGGGTTCTTTGTAGCATTACATCTAGATGTACAAAAGATTTTACAAACAAGGGAACGAAAAAAATAAAACTGTGAAAAGGTTGCTTAGCAATTCGAAATGTGATGAGTGAGAATGCGAAACTAGCATCAGCAGAAACTGAGAAATATATATCATGAAGGAAATCTTGGCTATATGTCAAGAAACTCCCTCTGCATGTCAACGAAAGTAGCGCCTCCTAGGCCCATCAAACCAAGTTGTGCGACACATACGGCGCTTTGGCGATACAGCATCTCTAGTATAGGGTGAGTCGGTCGTCCCTGTGATTCTATCGCATCGGTGAGTGAGCTTCGAAACTGAACAAGGGTGAAAGAGAGGCAGCATACTCAAAATAGCTTGATTGAGCTCGTTTGCCAGTGTGACCTTGGCTTCATGACCAACTACATCTGCCACTACGCCACTTGCTCTCAACGGGTCTTCCCAGGCCACGATAGCGAACGTGCGCTTGAATAGCTGCTTCACTTCTGGTCTTGTATCGTCCTTGTATTCGTTTGACAGCGTCTGCCCGTACGCTATCGCTTGATGCAAAGCTAATTCATACCGGGTCAACATATTGCTGCCCAGCAACCCCACGCCGTCTGACGACTGTCTACTACCACTGCTAAAGGAAACACTGACGCTGTCAAATCCATTAGTGCTCATAGAATGGGGCGAGTTGACGAAAACTTCATCGTCAACGTCCATGCTATCCGCATAAAGCCCGTCCATCTCCTGCATAGCGACCTCCTGGTTATCAGGCGCATCTGCTCCACCAGAACTTCGGGTGCCAGTACTCTTCACGTGCTTTTTTAGCTCCGCCGCTTCCAGGATCAGCTCAACGAATTTCCGACAGCGTAGTTTAAACAGCATAAGGCCTTTCTCGGCTTCCAGAACGGCAGGGTAATGCTTCTTAGTGTCTGTGATTGCCATGTCGATATCCCCAGCAATGACAGACTTTACAATCTTCGTTCGGCACATTATATCGGCAGCTCCGTTATCTGGAGTGTCCCCCTCTACTGTCGGGACAACCAAGTTCATCTCGCTGTCTTCTTCGACTGGTGGTCCAGGATGAGTGGCAGGTTGGATCTGCCGCAATTCGCTTTCTCGCTGTTTGCCAAAGGCGCGTACTGTCTTGACGTAGCCATGGTGTTCTAGATAGGACATAACAAGTTTATGTATAACTTCTTTGGATTGTTCATCTGAAAGCGGGACTTTGGATGACTGGCTGCTAGCTTGATCCATCGAGCATACACGATATAGCGAGGAGTCGAGAGGTGTATCGAGGATCTTGGATAATACTTGATTTCGCTTTTGCAATACATGATAGTCGATGTCGAACTTGAATGGCTCATGGCCAAAATTAACTCGGACGGCTTCACCAGCATGTCGTAGGCCTATAGAGGGATAGATCTCGATGTCTTTACCAACGTTTTCAAAAACCGGACCTAAAAATATTGCACATTTGAACGAACGATATAAAAAGCATTTGAGAGTAGGTATACCCAGGAGGATACTGTTCTTGGTGAAGAAAGCTCTGTGGGTTGTGAAATCAATCCCGCAGCCAATTACATCGCCGGCTTTAAAAAAGACGTTCAGACCAAATCTAAATCAGATGGCACATATACGCACTTCCGAAGGTAGGACCATATTTAGTACCAGTCTTCTCTGCGGCAAACGAGCAGCCATCGTCGCCGTGATAGCCCCAGGAATTGACCTCCCAACCAGGTAAGCGGGACAACTTGACATCGCGACCGGCAAATCTAAGGCGGAAGGAGTCAAATATTAGGAGAAGAGGCAAACACTACTACAAACCCTATGCTGATATGACTGGAGAACATGGTAAACATCTGATGATCATGTAGAATATCTATCACGACATACCCCTTTTGTCCTTTGCTGATGATCTCAACTTCATAGTAGTATATCCCACATGCAGGGGGGATAGGATGTGTTGTTCGTGCAGCAGCGGCGTCTCTTTCACCGCTACAGGACGCTCCTGAGGAGTATCAAAATTAAGGGTGTGAATGCGTAGTAGGCGGTAAGATCAGAATGTACCGTGATAGGTCAAATCTCTGCCATCAGCAGATACGCTTAAAACAGCATGGCGGTATTGGTCACTCCAGCGCGTCGGTAGTCTCAACACTTGGTCTTGTGGAACGATAGGCAGGGGAGCTGATGGCAATTCTCGTGGAGGACTAACATTACTCTCCTCGTCGCTGTCGATTGAAGACGAGGTAATAGCAGAAGAGACCATGAAATCATGCACAGACGACCGTTCTGGTCCACGACCAAAACTAGGGGTGGGATCTGTCTCCAACATGTGTCTCAAGGCCGAGTGATCGAGGTAGCTTGGTCGAGGGAAAGAAGCAGGTGGGTGAATTGCGGGGACAGCATAACCGGATACAGGACGTTGTGTGCTCGTGGCCCTACCACTGGACCTCTGTGGACGGGATGAAGCAAGTGAAGGAACGCAGGTTGCCTCTACGTTTCCGTCCCTACTCAAACGGACTACTCGAGGTTCATAAGCTGAGGGGCTGCGAACTTGCCTCCTCGATGGCCTATTACTAGAAGTCATGGACCTAGAGGTGGGCCTAGGAGGTGAGTTGGCTATCACCGAGCTGTTCCGTGTGGTGAAAGAGGCACTAATTGGCCTGTGTTCATCTGTGGTAGCGGAACGAGGAGAGATGGGCTGAGTGTTGATACGTGGTCTGGTGGGCGTTCCAAAGGTGAAGGGGATTGATATAACTGAGTCGAGATTGCGAGCTGGAGAAAGGGAGGCAGAGTTCCTTGGTCCGATGGGTATGCTGGCTGACCTCGTTGGCCGGGTAGTCATCTCGGAAGGGGGAGAGGAGGAAGAGACGGGTATATATAGTAATTAATTTATTATTATTATTATTTCTGTACTTGTCACGTGTCACATCACAACTTACGCGTCTACTATCATGGTGTGTGCATCCCCCTCTGCGTACAATGAGATCGCAACTATTAACACAGTCATCCTAGGAGCCATCCATTAGAATTGTTCCAGAAACCCCTGTTAAATCGGCTGCAGCTCAGGACACTGCTAACAGCCTGGGTTTACACGATACCCTCCGCTATGGACCGCGCAGTCTCGCCACGGAAGTAACGACTGAACACAGTCTAAAGAATCGATTGGAGAATGCAAGTATACCAAACCTTATACACTAAAATCTTTAACTCATCTCCGTTTGCAGTGGGAAGCAACTCAAGACAACACCAAGCTCACGCTTCAACGAAGTATATACGGGCTGCATGCGCCTATGCGTCTCCTCATGGAACGAAAGATAGTTTCACAGAGGGCAGGTCGTATTACACTTTGAATTTAACCCTTTCTGATTCCCGTATAGATCCCGTTTGCTATGTCTCCATCCTCCAATCTCCACCTTGATATCCTGATGGATCGTGACCAGACCATACAGCCAGCAGACGTCTTCCTAGGTGCGTGCATATATGATAACAGCCGCGCCATTATCTCATTACTCCATAGGTATGGAGAGAGGCCCGCAGTTAGAGCACCACCAAGAACTGGGCAAGAAAACTGTATAATATACTTGCTAATAGAGGATGCATTGCGTGTTCCAATATATACATGCACAATTAAATTCTGTAGGGTTTCACCCCCTCCACAAGCAAGCGCCATTGTCTATGCCTACCATGGCGGACAGCACGACTCGAGACCCTCAGATTTCCTGATCCCCTGCTCAACCACAGCCCTGGCACTCACGACACACCCCTCTAGCAACGGAATCCCAGTACTTGCAAAGGAGCCACAAATCCAGATGCCCGGACCTTCTAGATTGGTCCCAGCACCTTGCAAGTCTCCCAGCCTCCCTGCTCCCTGAGCCGCACACTGCCACCATTTTCGCCCTGCCTCCTTGTAAAGTCCCTTTAGTGCCTCCTTTGACTTGACTGTTAGTGCTGCTCTCTCCAATGTTGCTATACTCAGGATACTGTGTTCTTTCGGCGGCATGATCGGATTAGTAGTTTGAAATACAGCAGGTAGGTGGCTCGGATAGTCCATCGGCGGTCGCAGTACATGTGTAGCCATGGTATATGAAGATGACATAGTAGTTGTGCAATCACAATCAGGTAGGACTTTGGTGTCGGGTATTCCACAATCCCGGTCAAGACACACCAGGTTCAAATCACGTTGATCTTCAAGACAGTCGGGCAACAGGCTTGGATCGGTG
Source organism: Rugosomyces carneus (assembly GCA_018221805.1). Taxonomy (NCBI): domain Eukaryota; kingdom Fungi; phylum Basidiomycota; class Agaricomycetes; order Agaricales; family Tricholomataceae; genus Rugosomyces; species Rugosomyces carneus. The sequence continues at coordinate 11,845 of JABCKM010000010.1, forward strand.
TGATTGATAACGACCGTTGTTCGGTATTCAAAAGCCCGTAAGCACTGGAGCTGCGCCTCGACCGCTTGTCGTTTGCTATCCTCCGAACCGAGCCCATCCCTATAAGACGACAAGATGGGAACAGCCCGTGTTGCCTGTGTTGCGAATATGATATGGTGAAACCCGGCATGAATCACAGGCCCTTCGACGGTATCACAGTGTATAACTGCCAAGCGTGAATCCTTGGGATCGGGGGATACTGATAGTACAGTTGAGGATAGATGTATATGTCGCGCTTCGGCAGTCAGCTTGGCAACTACCTCACGAACTCCTCGCACAACTACGTAGTGGTGTGTGCCGAAAGTAAGCCAGATATAATCTGTAGGGCCTTTGAGCATAATAGGAAGGGGGGGTACAAGAGCGAACCAACCGAGAAATTCCTCAACTGGGTGACGATAAACATCCTCTTCGGGTGCCGTGCATACCGCAGAGAACAATGGAAGAAGAATCGCGTGAGTGTAATGCCGCCATGCTACATCCATCCTAGTCCATCTCGCAAGAGTGCCCGTCGGAACAGTTTGTTCAGCCCACTCTTCAAATGTTGTCTTCTCCAGACCCTTTCTTCTCCATGGAAGCGCATAGTAAAGTGCCCGAAAGTAACATGAGGTGATATGTGTTGTCAAAAGCAGAAAGATGGCTATAGTCCATGCTCTTGTAACGGCTCGAATAAAAAGACCGCGCCCCTTCGTGAGTCGATACGGTTCGTCGAGCATCACAGGCATGCTCAAGCCTTTGACACCGGAAAGCCCATTATATAGCATTGTTGCATTTATTTGTCTGTCGCGCGTCGAGGTGGGTGGAGTAAGCAATGAAAAGGAGTACGAGAAATCCGCTACTCGGAAAGCCACACCAAGTCGCTTGTACAAGGCGATAAGTTGGGGGTAGTACCCTAAACAGACTTTAATAAACGATATAGGCTAGAAAATGGGTAAGCTCTTGCCTCCTTGGAAAGACCTCATTGGAACGTCCACTCTCCAAGAGTGTGCAGAGGATCCAGGATAAGGTATTGACACGGATGAACAATCCATCCCCAGCGTGGAAGCCTGTGGAAGTAGTGCGCATTGTGTGTCAAGCCGCCACTCAAAGTAGAGAAAATGAGCGTACCTTCTCAAACAAATGCACTTCAAACTCGACGCCATCTTCCGAGGTATTGAGTTTTGATAAGAGATAAGTAGCAGTCAGGCCTGCTAAACCACTACCGATGACCGCGACCTTGACCGAACGAACCATATTGCTCGGTGGGAGAAGGCCTAGAGAAGTATATGTGTGGAAAAAAAAGCCTCAGGATGATTTAATGCGCGATCCGCCATGCTGTCATCATTTCGTTCCTTGCGTTCCTCGGTCGATTGACATCTCCATTACGTGATGGAGTGCGCATCATTCTCGCTGTGCTGTAGAGCGTTTGCAAAGCCTCATAACCTTGCAATAGAACCACCAAACCATGAGAACAACGTTGAAAATGAGACTGTCGCCATTGGCTCGCGGGAGGGCCACGGGTAAGTACGATGCTAACCGTGCTTACGTACGCGAAACACGAGTCAAAAACAAATGCGTTGACTCCGAGCAAAGCCACATCAAATGGTGGCGTAGTACACAAGTTAAGCTATCATAAGGTCGTGCTACTCGAAGAGTGTATACCATTCGGTACGGTAACCACCATTCGCCGATGCTATGCGTCTAGTTTTCGACAGCAAGTATGCAGGGAGACCGGGTATTGCTGATATGCGACAACTTCTGCCGGAATTATTGTGCTTCCCAGGTTGCGTAGGAAAATAATTGATGGTGGCTATATCATTGAACAGAAAGAACGGGAAATTTCTGAGGGAAGCAGATAGTCCCGACCATGTAGATGAAAGGTCGACTCGGGAGCATGTCGTAGTTCATCGTCAGTCGGGTAACAACACAAAAAAACCGGAGTTTGATCGGGTATGACGCGTGATGGTTTGCTTAGAATAAGGGGACTGTAGATTGCACCATCTTGACAGGGGAAGACATAAGATCGTCTTGTAGGCCGCTTGAGACTCGCCTGGTTTACAATAGTGGAATTATGTTTTAATCCGGCGTGGGCGGGTGCGCAATTGAATGGTGTTCCTTTGCAGAAGGTGCGTTTCTGTGCGCGACGCGTTGTAGACTGGGTAAAGATGACGAGGAACTTTCTGCATAAGATTATGAGCTGTTTTCGTGAGGAGCTGACTGTTACTAACTTTGAAATGGGGCCAACCAAGCTTGTCCCGCTTTTCACGCAAAATGGTCCATCCGCCTGTTTGTCATGCCAAACCATATAACAGAAAGAGCGTATGTGGGGTGAGATCCCGGAAGAATTTGGCGGTGTACTTGATTATACATGGTGCGTCGCTCTATGTTGACGACTGCTGCAAGGCGGGTATATGAACATCGACCATTGCAGCCTGGAAGAGCTGGGTTTGATAGCACTTGACCGAAGGATTCACATA
>JABCKM010000010.1:16207-69367 GCA_018221805.1 Rugosomyces carneus
TTGCTGTGCACGTTCCAAATCCTCCTTCAATCGTTGCTCCTCTGGCATCGCTCTACGCCGCTCCACTTCCTCGCGCTCCTCCTCTCGACGCATTTCGTCCTCCCTCTCTTGTTTGATTCTGTTCAACTCGCGCAAGCGCCAAGCCTCAAACTCCCCTGCTGGATCGAGACCATCAGTATCATCGACATCGATTACTTCTTCCTCTTTCTCCTCTGGGCAAAGATTGTCAAGTCAATGATACACAATGTAGAAGATTATGTACAAACTTTCTGCAAGCTCTCGCCTGATACTTTCAGCAACCATATCGTGGCTCTGCTTTCGCCGTTCCTCCGCCTGCATCTCTTTCATCTTTTGAGCTTCTTCAGTCTCCTGAATGATCGCGTCCTTCTCGGCTATAGTTGCCCTTGCACGTCTGAGTGTACGTATCAGAACCGTTGGTTAGATGAACAGATTCCTTGTACGCACTTGGGAACAAAAACAGGTCTGAATTTCACCTGCGGCTTTTCGTCCTCATCCGAATCGGACTCGTATTCACTAGACTTTATGCCCTTGTAATTCGACTACATGCTGAAATGTAATTGGTACACACCTCATCCGATTCCTCTTTCGAAGTGGTATGAGGCTTCTGCTCCTCCTCTTCGGATTCCTCTGAATCTAAGACCTATACTTATTATTTCGAAAGGATACATAAAGCGCATGCATACCGTCTTCTTCAAGCGCCGTTCGCCCTGACTCTTCCCTCCCGGCTACAATGACCTTGCCATCTCTTGAGATGTTTACATCCCTCAAAGTGACGTTCATCGACTTGACGGCCGACTTCACCTCCATTCTTAGTGGTAAGTCTTCGCCTTCCTCCACAATATCCTGTTCTCCGCTAATGGGAACGTCGCCTTCCTCCTCCACTGACACCGCGTCCTCGTCTTCGGAATCTGACTGCACATCGGTGACACCTTTGGGTGCTTTTCCTTTCCAATAGCGTGCTGCCGGTCTTGGCAGTCGTGGTGCTTGTTTTCGTGTGACCTCCATTTTGAACTGGATGATTAGTGCTATACACGGCTAGCCTGAGAGTGCTAACCGATATCGAAGTCTAAATAAACCAAGATCAAATAGCGAAAAACACATCCAAATCATTGTGTATAAATCTCAATCAAATAACTGAATATATACCGTGCTAGATTAGCCCTAGCACAACTGTAGCCCGTAAACTAATCTTGTCATCCGGGATCTTATCATGACTAGTATCCGTTCTTTGAGCCCGCACATCAATGAGCTCTTCCGTCCTAAGAGTACTCGACTTCCACCCCCAGCTTTGACCGACGGAAAAGACATCAGGAGAACTAGTAAACCTCGTCTGTGAGGAACCAATTGCACTTGCACAGCTGATCGCAAAGAATGCAGAAATCGACGGACGTGGGTCACGGTATGGTTGAGGCGGTGTGATAGGCAAAGCCGTCGCGGGAAGAGTTATCGAGCTAGTCGAGGCAGGAGAGCTTGCTGGTGTACAATTTGTTGCAGTCGTTAGCAGGCTTCCAGTTGAAAGGGGAGTCGAACTTCGTGATGCCGGATAGATAGATGGGGAATAATGACTCTTGGCTAGAAGGGGAGTGACTGGGGTGGAAAGCTCCCTACTGTGTGAAGCGTTTTTAAATGCCAACCAGCGCATGGGACTAGTAGGGAAGACAGCTGGAGCGCTGGAAGGAGGAATTGGCTCTATGCTCGACTGCCTGTGGAGGTAAATGCCCAGCTGCACTTGTCCCTTCTTTCTCACAACCTGTACGTACACATTGAAAAGGCTTCCGGCATACCAAATAGTATGTGAATATAATCTCGATTTCTCTTTAAGAGACTCAAGATCCCAAAACTCGACAGCGAAACGACAAGGTGGGTAAGGTGACCATTGAGAACTCCCTGCCATATCGAAGGCGATTGCAGACGAAGTACTATGCGCAGAACGAGTCAAGCCAAAGAAGTTATTTTCTGAGGTTGGCGGGCTGATGTTCTCTGTTGTGGTGGTAGGTTTAAGTGTTGGGGAGGATGGGGATGGTGAAAAATTAGGGTTAGGAGTAAAGAGCTGCTCCATGGAAAGTGGCTGCCTATCGAGCATACCAGGAAAGCCATTACCATTGTCGCCTATGTGAAGGGCCGTATTGCCTGGGACGTAAAAATGTGTGTCGTTAACAGATTTTTTACCGGTTGAGGAGACAAGGATGTCCGCGGTTGTTTGCGTAATTCCCAGCTCCCTATCGCGGGGCGGTGGAGATGGTATTGAACCGGAGGGTGTTTGAGAAGCAAATGAAGCTGGTCTGGACATGATGTGATTGCGAAGGATAGACTGCGTCCAGTGAGCAGCTTGTAATGTCTCAAGCGACACGTAAGGCTCTTTAGTCGTCGGAGAAACATTTTGTGAGATGTAGATAAGATCCTCTATTGGCTTAAGCTTTTTGTTAGCCCAATATCTCCAGCAGATAGAAGGTAAATGTAATGGAACACACCATGTTGGCATAATATATACCATGTCCAAAAAGTAGGGCCCATTGTTCTTCTTCGATTGGCAGTATACCTGCTTTTCTTCTCAGCTCGACGACACAACAAGCAAACTCGTATCGTGCTCTCTCCCCTCTCACGAAGAAGGTATCGGCAGATATGATAGCATTAACCCATTTAGCATCCAATCCCCCACGAGACCAGATTAGCGGAACGGAAGGGTTTTCCTCCTTTTCCAAAATTTCATCTTTGGATGAAGTGCAGATAGAGGGAAGTGTTTTCGACCGCTTTCGACGGGGTGGGAAGTGGGTTGTTGATTCGTCCCGAGATGAAGTTTCCGCTAGACTCTCTTCATACGGTAGAAGATCTGACCCCCACCTTGCCAGCCAACAAGCACAAGCTTCGCCAATCTTATCCGAAATCGCACCGTAATGGTAAGATGGCTGTTTTGCGGCCTCGATAGCCTCGTAATCGGACTCGCTAGAAATTACAGATGAACGTGAAGTCTGATGCTCCACGGAAGATTCCTTCGTGGGATGTTCACGAGTAGGACTATCGTTACGCGTAGCTGATATCAGAGCACCTTGGTCCGGGTAAATGAGACGGGCAACAGATTCTAGCCCAACTGCTGCCTCGGGTTCAGATTCGCTAGCATCAGCATCATACGACGTGATGGGATGACCGAGAGAAAAGTTTAGGTATCTCAGTACTGTACGCGGGCCAATTGTGCTCAAGATAGATGACAAGGCTTGTGAGGCGAGAGACGAGATGGACAAGTATACGGCAGTTGCAAGAAGCGATAGGAGAAACCGCGGAGTAGCAGGGTGATGGTCGGGTGATATGACATGGGGAGGAGCTGCCTTTGGGAATGACTGGGTCAGAGGGTGCGATAAGCTCGGTATGAGAAACGGTGATATATCTAGAGGTGGGCCACCCCCATAGAGTCTTGATATACACACTCTGTACGCTCAGAGGTTAAGATAATCAAAATGAATCCAGATGAGACATACTCAAAGGCTGACAAGGATGATAAATTATAGGTTCCTGAAGGCCGAAAAGATGGCCTTACCTGCACGGGTTATGTTTGGATCATCGAAGTGAATAACTATCTCATCTGCACCATTTCCAGAACTTGTCCTGGGCGAAGATTCCGCAAATCCAGCGGTGAAGAGAGAGCGGAAGAAACCCTGTATAATGTGCTTGGCAAAATGAAACGATGAGCGATAAAAGCACGTACAGACTGGATGAGAACAACGCGATGGAGCATATAGATGGCATCCCAAGAGCCATGGACGCGCAATGCCACGTCGGCTGTGCTTCCCTCTAGGAATGAGGCGTAGAGGTGGTTCTGTATGTCGACTGCAGAGGGTCCAAGCCTCTTTGAGTCCATTCCGTCTGCCCCGAGGTCGTAAGAAGAGTACGGTACCTTACATAAATGAATGAGGTACTGTACTTATACTTACTGAGGTGGGAGACCGAGTGATCATTAGATTACATTATTTATTGATCCCAGGTCCCTTTCCTCTTCTTGGCGTCTCCACTCATGGCATTCGCCCAACCGCATCCTCGTCTCTCCGTTCTTTCCAACGCCTCACAGTCGTCAGTCGATCATCAGTCTCCCACTGCGAGTACCACTCGTTTCTCACTACCATCAGCACCCTCTGCGGCGTCCAAGTCTGGTGCACCTCGCCCAAATATCTATGACCGGAACTTGAACAAAACAAGAACATCAGAAGTCTCTGCTTCGGCTTTCTCCTTCCTATTTTCTGAGATTGTGCAGTACACTCAGAAGCGTGTTAATGGGATCAATGATTTGGAGCGTCAGTATGTCTGCCTGACCCGCGGTTACTTTGCACACTTTTTTTTTTCTTACATCGCCCAAAGGCTGAATACGCTAGGGTATCGCAGTGGGACAAGAATTTTGGAACTCATGGTATGGCGAGCCGAGTCGTCCTCCAAAATTCCAAAGCGAGAAATACGCTTCTTGCCTGCCTTGATGTCAATACAAACACAAGTTTGGAGAGCGGTATTTGGTAAACCTGCAGACGCCATCGAAAAAAGTGTAGAGAACGCGGATGAATGTAGGTTAGGTTTCAGCACTAGGTATGAACTACAGATTGAAAATTTTATACAGACATGGTCATCGACAATGACCCAATGATCGAGCGTCATATATCCGTACCGAGAGATTTGAGCCAACTCAGCTGTTCATCATTCACTGCTGGAATTGTTGAAGCTGTCATGGATGGGCTGGGCTTTGTGAGTTATACTACTTCTTTTGATTCAGAGATTGACCCAGAAGCACCCACAGCCTGCGCGTGTGACAGCGCACAACACGCCGACAGCCCAGTTTCCGTCTCGGACCACGATACTGATAAAACTAGAGAAATCTGTGTTGGATCGCGAAGAACTGTTCAAGTGACAGATTATGTAATCAATGACGTTTAGGTGTGTCCGGGGACTTTTTGATCTCGGTAACTTAAATCACACGCACCGCCCATTGTCCTGTCGCACCTCCTCCTCCGTCGTTCGTTATCTGATGGTTAAGATCAATAATCTGAGCATCGCACCACCGCTTATCAATTCATCCTGTGCATGGGCTTCCGACTTAGAACAGCTGACTGCCTTGTACGAATCGCCATTCACAGGGGCAGTAACAACTCGCACAGCGACATTAAATGGGTTTCAAGAGAGCCCGTCCCACATGGTAATCCCCCAGCTTGAAACATCTCTCCATGAGCGTTTATGCAACGACCTAACAGGTGGCATTCACTAATTCCAGTATATCATCGATCAACTCTTACGGCTATTCTCCCCACCCGCTTGCGAGCTACCTACAATGGATCAAACATATCCTCGTGGGATCTTTGATCTCCGGCACCCGCAGAAAACCTTTCATCATAAGCATAACTTCATCAGATCCGACTGAGCTTCGCTCAATGATGCTGGAGATCCAGCGCTACAGAAAGGAACTTGGGGATATGTCCACTTCGTCTTCCTTGATTGGGCTTGAGCTAAATACATCCTGTCCAAATATTCCTGGATCCCCACCAACAGCCTATAACTTTCCACTTCTTACCCCGCTTCTGGCAGTTCTGAAAGAGGAATACGTTCAAGATACGACTTTGAGTATCGGGCTCAAATTACCTCCATTCGTCTACCGCGACCAATTTATCGCAGTTATCGATGGAATCAAAAACCTTTGCAATCCTGCCTTTGAAGACGCAAAAGCTGTAAGCCAGTGTCCGTTCGCCTTCTTTACGTGCACCAACACGCTCGGAAACTCCATTGTTTTCAACGAGCAAACTGATTGTCCTACAACTGCCCTTTCGGAGGAAGGCAAGTCGTTTGCTTTACCGACCGACTTTGGTGGTTTAGCAGGCGAGATGCTTCATCCACTCGCTCTTGGGAACGTACACACGTTTGCACAGCTCCTTCGCGATCCGGATAACTTCTTTTTACGCAAAGTAAGTATTATTGGTGTTGGAGGTGTGATCAACAAGGAGGCTGCTGGTCGGATGCGGCATGCTGGGGCTACCATAGTTGGCTGTGCAACCTTGTTAGGAAAGGAGGGAGTACGGGCGTTTGAAATGATAGGGTGGCCCAACTCATGAACCACCTATCGATTCAACGAGACAGACGATATAAATGCAACCAAAAAATAATTCGTGTACAACAGATGGTATATAATGAGGCCATGGCATAAGACATAACTAAATTAGTAGGGTGCTATGTAATTATAAGCTTGCTCCGCGAACTGTTTTCCATAGGAGGGAAACCAATTGGGAGGATCAAAGACGGGCTGAACGCTATGGTACTGATGTGGAATATATGACATGTTACAATCGAAGTGCCTAAAGCTACCGTCGAGGGCTATCTCGGCAGCGGGGTAGTGGCTAACGTCATAATGGTCCAGGCTTCCGCTGGCCATGTAATAGTCATTCCAAAGGGCAACGGCTGGTTGGGTGAAAACCGGAAACTCATGAACGACCTGATCTTCACCATAAACCGTCGCTGGGTCATTGTAAGTCAAACCGTAATGATGTACCTTTGAGATATCGGGATTGGTAAAAAGATTCACAGCACCTTGATCTAATGTGGTACTTACTGGAAGTGGCAAGCTCTCGTGGGCTGTGGGGGTCCCCGGAAAGTCTGGGGGAGAAGGGAGAAGTGGGGTAGTTATTGTAGGACTTGCTTCCTGTGTTGCGTGTGGATCGGTCTCAGTCGTCGCATGTTTGACTGGCTCCGAGACGGCAGAAATCTCTTGAGCGAGAGACGCATCGAGAGACTTGACTGCCTGGTGAAGGTCTGAGCCCACCTTGCCGGCGAGCAAAAAGTCGGCGACTTTTTTACAGCGTTTGAGATCCTTCTCCTCGTTTCTCTTGACCTTGCGCTTGGTAGCAATTTTCCTCCGAGCGACTGGAGTGTATGTGTAGCCAGGGTTTGCGGCTTTATGGGCGATTTTCTCTCTTTCAGCCTTGCGACGCCAAGCAATTTTACCAGACTCTGGAAGATGGTTCCAGCAGTGACCAGCGAGACGGCTTACAAGACGGTGATCGTGTTCAAGAAGTTTGAGGAATTTTCCAACGTGGCGACGGAAGAGGATGAAACAGTTTGCAGGACGTGGAGTTGAGTTTCCAGACCTCAGACGTTTATTTGGTTGCACGTATATTGGGAAAGAATCCTCCTGAGGAGGTACCAGATACGAGGAGAGGGTCGACCGCGGAGAGCCTTCCTCCCACTGGTGATCTGTGGCACCAGTTATAACAGTAGGGAGTTGGACATGATCCTCAATGGTGCCACCGTTCATGAGGTAGTGGAACAGTGCAGTCTGCTCCTGTTGCGCTATATAAAAATTAAAACTTGGAGTGAAAGACAAAAGTAGATATATCGTACAGAGAAAGGCTAGTGGATTAGTATCGAGTTGGGGAGACATGAGGAGAGTGGGATAAAACGAGCTTCAGAGCACATTGTCTTTATAGGAAGAGTAAGTCTTTGTAGATTATCATAAAGAATAATCTCGCTAAAGGACTGTCAAGAGTCGTGTTCTGGATCAAAATCAAGATTCCTTTGACACAAAGAGATTCTAATTCAGGCCCCGACTCGGAGTCAAGACTCAAGACGCGTCAAGGCACGTGCTTCACGCGTGAGTTGTTGCTTCGGCAAGGCGAGGGCGAATAAATAGCCACACTCAACAAGCAACGTTATATAAAAATTTTAAGAAAGAGAAACCCACAACATGCCTCCTCGCAAAAAACCCGCAGACGGAAGTGCCGCAGCTCCTACACGCTCAAGCGCAAGAAACAAAGCAGCAGCAGCAGCAGCAACGGCAACGGCAACAACAACCACAGCAACGACCTCTTCTACTGCCGCTCCAGCTGCCTCAGCTCCTGCAAAGCCAAAATCCAAGCGAGCCCGTGCGAACACTGCTAATGATAGTGACAAACCCGCCAGCAAGAAAGTCAAGGTTCAAAAAACTCAAGCCAAAGATCAAGATGACTCTCAACCAGACGCTGATGTAGATGACAGTGACAAGCCAGATGAGCCTAAGAAAATGGTGATTTTTTTTCCGTGAACGAACGCAAACAACCACCTCAAATAAATTTCTTGCCAGGTAACTGTGCTTAAGAGAGGTGCTGCTCCTGTTGACCCAATGTCTGGGAAAGTCGGTAAGTGGCTGGTAGTCGAGTGAAACACCTCACTCCTAAACAAAATTTTCATTCCAAGACTCCCATCTTGTCTATGTAAATGATGAGGGTGTCTGGGATGCCATGCTCAACCAGACCGACGTGAGCGGTAATGAGAACAAGAACAAGTAAGCAAGCAAGCAAGCCCATAAGCGCCTACATGTACCACTCTAATATACCGCTCCAGGTTCTACGTCATTCAATTGCTTCGTCCCGGTGGCAATAGCAATCAATGTCACCTCTATACTCGCTGGGGACGCGTCGGAGAGAATGGCCAAAATCAAATCAAAGTACTTCGCTGTTCTTAAGCGTCCACCAAATCGCAGACTAATCCGTTGTCTCTCAGGGTCCCTGGCCTCCCGCAAGCGCTGTTTCTGAATTCAAGAAACAATTCCGTTCTAAAGCAGGGGTTAGTTGGGAAGAGCGCGTGGGCATGGTTCCGAAGAAAGGTAAACTAGATATAGCGTTACAGTTGTTGACGCACGCTAAACTAGCTTTATAGGAAAATACACATGGATTGGCACGTTCACCAGTCGCTTTTGGCAGCTCCACGTACTCATATGTTGCAGAGCGTGACTACTCCGACGAAGATGAAGACAAGGACAAGGACAAGGACAAGGCTGATGATAAGAATGAGCAAGCCGTCGTCCCAGACTCTAAGCTGGAACCTGAAATACAGGTGGCTAAATCACAACTAGTAGCAAAAAGACCTTGACTAACTCATGCATTCAATTTATAGGACCTTTGTCGTCTCATTTTTTCAACCAGGTGTGCTTCATGGTAAATCGGACCATTCGTCCCGTCTGAAATAAATTTATAGCCTCATCGATGCCCATCTATCGTCAATGAACTATGACGCAAAGAAACTACCCCTCGGTAAATACAATTTCTACAATACGCGACTAATTGTTCATTGCCTTCCTAGGCAAACTCGCAAAATCTACCATTCTTAATGGCTTTGCTGCTCTCAAGGTGAGAACTACGCGCAGGCGTGCGAAATCCAATAACAGTGTCATATCAGGTTTTAGCGGAGGTAATTGAGCAGCCCAATGGTGATGTGGCTCAAGATCACGGAGGCATGCGCGCTGCTTGTGCGCAGCTCAGCGGAAATTATTACTCGTTAGACGCTTGCGCTATTCACTCGTAGTCAAAAATGACTGATCTTGTTCTATAGCATCATACCGCATGATTTTGGAAGGCAGAGGCCTACCGTTATCGATAATGCAGTACTCCTGAAGCGGGAGCTCGACCTCGTCGATGCACTTGGAGATATGGTATGGGTTTGCATTTTTTTTGGACTCGACCGACCAGTTGATGACGTTTTGAATGTAGGAAATTGCTTCAAAACTCATATCCACAAGCGTTCACACCGACGATGATGGGAACCCCCTTAACCCAATGGATGCCAATTTCCGCTCCTTGAAGTTGACCAGTATGACAGCCGTCAAGAGCGACAGTCAAGAGTTCCAAACTCTTGAAGCATATGTACGCGACACTCATGGGGCTACCCACCAACATTTGCGAGTGGCTGTACTCAATGCATACAGAGTGGAAAGGTGATCATTTGCGACTGAGGATCATGTAACACCACATTAACAACATGGTGACAGGGCTAGTGAGACTCTTGCCTGGAACGAAAAGGGATTTGGGAATCTCAATGATGGTGAACGTTACCTTCTCTGGCACGGATCTAGAACTACGAACTTTGCGGGTGTGTTCATCAGCGATCTCTCGTTTCCCTGTTTTTTACGAGCACGTCGTCATTAGGAATTTTGACTCAAGGTTTACGCATTGCGCCACCTGAAGGTCTGTCCAGAATTAAACTACTCCATTGAAGGGTGACTAAGTTTGAGTTGTTAGCCCCTGTGACTGGATACATGTTCGGGAAAGGTGTCTACTTTGCTGACGTGAGTGATATTGATTGTTATGCCAGTACACTGTGTTCACGCCTCTGTGAACATTCTAGATGATGTCAAAAGTTAGTTTCATTCATTATTATGTTTGAGCACTTATATAATAACAACTTGTGTTTGGCACACAGTCCGCCAACTATTGTCACGCACAGTTCGTATTTCCTGCCTTACAAGTCTCATACCTGCTTACTCTTTTGTTGTTAGTTTGAGTGACAACACCGGTATCCTCCTTCTCTGTGAAGTCGCAGTCAAGCCCTTCCACGAACTGACAGGCGCTGTAAGATCAACGTTCTAAATACTCTCGCGGTTGTTTTGAACTCCTATCTAGTCTTACGATGCCGACAGGGAGTGCAAGCAAAATAATAAATTGTACGTGAGGTTGACACCCTGGTAGAACATCTGTTCTAACCTTCTATATTTTATTAGAGCTACAAAGGGTATTGGGCGTATTCAACCTGATGAGTGGAAAGATGCAGGAGTAGCCTTGAACAATGATGAGCTTGTTGGCTGTCATATGCCTGCTGGCCCGGGGAAAGATCTTTCACCGCCCAACGTATATCTGCAATACAACGAGGTCGGTTTTTATTCCCGCTATGTGTGTTTATCTCTAATGCGCTCTGCTAGTATATCGTTTACGATCCAGCACAAATTCGTGTCAAGTATCTGTTGATGGTGAAGATGTAGTCGTACCTATGTTATATTACAAGCCTGAGGCAAACGACACCAAACAGCGGCGTAAGAAATTTTGTCGCGTCAATCACGCCCCGGCAAGCTAGCTATAACTTAGTACTTTTCTCTAATGGCTGTCAAGGGCAAGGGAAAAGCAGTCGAACGCACAAACGTTCCTGCCACTCTCAATCCTGCCACGGGAAGCGCCAATCCCGCTGCGTCACTCACGGCACTTTGGGCGTACATTCTACCAGCGCTTGATCACATCATCAAATTTCCGACTGATGATCCAAATGGCAAGCCACCATCCATAGATGTTGGTTTGTACTCGGGAATCCATACAGCTTGCTATAATTAGTTAAGTGTTACCTGATTGCCTACCCTTGATTCAACTGCAACTAACCTTACGACAGTTTCACCTCCTCGGTCGAAATGGCGCGTTTGACCACAGCAACCCGTAGGCTTGAACACGACACTCCGGACGGAACTGATATCTACAGAAAACTTGACCAGTACTTTCAAAACGCGGCGCGTGATCTTCTACTGGGAGCCCCCGATGACGATGCAGCTTTGGTCGACTATATCGTCTCGTATTTCCGACGATATACTAGCGGCGCTCAGTCTGTCAATCGCCTTCTCAGTTATGTAAATCGTTGTTATGTGAAACGCTGTGCAGATGAAGACAAAGGCTGGCTTCAACTGAAAGACGTCTTCGATTCGGCGATTAGGACCGTCACTATCGAAGACACTCGCGAGAACATAACTAAACGTATGAAAGAAAACGGCTTGAAGAGCTTAAAAAATGGGGATATGAAGAGGGTGACACAGGTGAACCCATGGCTGCTGCGGAAGCTTGTGCAGAGGCGGCAAGCCCTGTCGATCGTGTTGTACCTGTCATATCTATGGCCCACCGCCGATTTAGGACCGAAGTATTTGAACCCCTCCTGGCAGTATTAAAATCAAAGAAACAGTCAAAAGGAAAGCACAAGATCCCCAAGACTCCGGCAAGCCCAGCACCATCGATCCCAAAGGGACGGCTTGCCCGCGCAGTTAAAGCATTATTAGAATCTAGGGATATTGGAGCAGAAAGACGGACTTACTTGGCTACGAATCTCACAAACGCTCTTAAAACAGTGGGAATACGCCCCGATCATCCTCTACGCAAAAGACTGGATAAATTCATCGCCTCGAGCGGAGAGGATGATCAGACTTCCCCTCATTGATAGTCAAGACTCTGAAAGTTGTATAGCAATGCAATCATCATCGGCTGAATATTTATAAGTACTACAGAGAGCTGCCTCGCTTTATATGTCTGTTTGGAACCCTTCCTATTTCTCTTCTCCTGAAACCCGGTCCCCCGCCTGGTCCATATATTTGTTCCCGCGGCACTGGAGGATTCCCATCACGCAATGTGCCCCACACTTCGTCTCTTATCCAACCGTCGTTTTTAGCGGCGACATCTCTGAAGTAGGTCTCCCCTCGTCCATCGATATAGGCAAATACCTGATCAGTTGCCCCAGTGCCGCTGATCGCATGGCGGAGCCCAGGCCAGTCATCCATCTGGATATGGCCTTGCGCATGTTGAACAGAGTGTATCAATCTATAGCTTGCCCCGAGTGGCGGTTGCAGAGCACGCGTGTGGATTTGATTAATCTCAGAACCATATCCACCTGTGATGACGTTCAGAATCTCTGGACATGGTCGAGCGAGGGTCAGTCGCACCGAATTTTTCCGTATAAAGGGAGTAATTAGAGAATACTCCCAAAGGATATGAAAATGCGTCACGTAATTTGGTGGCGCCTCCATGTGTCGAAATGGTCGTCCCGTTAGTCGTTTGATTTACCCACTGTAATCATGAGTCCCTTTGATGCACACTAATACCTATGATATCCTAGCTTCTCACCTGGATCCAGCCACTGTCAACATATCGTGCTTCGTTCTGGTAGCTCAACGACTGTGAGAATGTAACAGTCCGTGTGCCCTCGGAAGTTACAAGCTCGCTTTCTATCATCAATGATCGACTGACATCGACTTTGGTCCATACCGTTTCGTTTCCCGCACTTACGCCACCTGATAAATGAGACTTCAGTTCCGGAACATTGTATTTCTTCATCCTGCCCGTAGTTGGCGAACGTCCCGTGCGAATGTGAACGCTTCCAGACACAAACCAATTTGAGTTGAATGTGGGCTCTTTGCCTTGACCGGCGACTTTCAGCGTTATCGAGTGTGAGACGTTGCCAGCCAGCAGCGTGGGCAGGAAGGGCGTAATATCAATCCAATACGTTGGAGCATCGTATGCACCATAAGAAGCCAATGGTCGCCAGTTAGACGGCGTGATGCCTCCGGTATATATCACAGCGTATGGCCAAACAACGCCGGCCAGTTTTCCGTCCACTAGCACTTGGACCTCCCGAAAGGGACCTTTGCCGACAATACCTGTGCTTGCTGGGAAGGACGAGACAAACTCGTCCGGGGTGTCTGGTGGTTTTGTTGCGTGTGAGTTGCGATGTGCCCTGCGAGGGATGGGACATAACCACTCACTGAGATACCAGAATTCCTCTGCAGCATTCCCAGAACAAAAGATTTCGACAAAAGCTTCCATCGAGTTTTTCGGCATTGTAATGTTGACAGTGGCTCCTAGATCATTATCGACGCTAAAAAAGTTTGGAAGGACTGGAGATAGGTTTGATATGGGTATAATTAGATCGGTTGTTTGAGAGGGCGGAAACTTGGCAGTGGGCGCGTAGAATGTCGCCGTTATAATCACTAATGGAAATGATAAGCCCTCAGATCGAAAATGTGGCGAATTGCTCACACCATCAAATACACCGTCAAGGAGTCTAAAAAAGTGAGCCTTTAGAAAATAGCAAAGCGTGGAGTGAACCTACAATTCTGGTGCAATGATGTTGCTAAAATCCATCATCAGGTCTCCTTTCTTCGCAAATAATGGTGTGAAATGTGTGACGTCCTTAATCCTGGGTGCTTGTACGTTCGAGGCCTATCAGTTTAGAAGCCGAGCATGAATACTCACGTATTCCAGATTGTACCCGTCTTCGTCGGTTCCGCACTGGAGTGTCGCCAGACTTGTGTTAAGTTTATTACGACGAACATAATCAAGCGCAGTAGCCTCTTACTTTCAGTATGCGATAGATAGATAGCCTGTATATAATATCATCAGCAATATCTGCCTCCGTTTTGACTATGACATACGCTCAGTCGATCGTACTGTGTTCCTACACTATGTAGCAGATTTAGAGATATACTGGTAACAAATGGATGTTGTACAATCACTTACGAGTATACTGAAACGTTTAAGCTGACTGCGGCCCATTTCCCCACTTCCCCGCACTCCGAGGCTATTGGTGGTGCATAAGGAACGAGAGCAGGTGCGTTAAAGGACCCATCCCCGAACGAATGGCTCAATAGTTGAACCACACAGTTAGATCCACCTTTAGGGACCACAGGAGGTGCAAAAACCTGAAGGTCGATCAAAGGTGACAAAGTAGGATCGTCTGTCATCAGAGGTACTCTGGGCTCGAGTACTTTCGCATTCGGAGGGCGTGCCTTCAGACGTTCCAACAAGGGAGCAAGCTCATCCGGGGTCAACTGGGCGGCTATCAGAGGAACGAGAATGATAAACAGTCCAAGATGCCCAAGTAGCATAATTGCTTGTTGAGGGGGCACTGTACGTGCTACAATGCTGGCGCGAAGGTTGATAAATGGTATTCGGTACACATGTGTCTGTGGGACTTCTATCGCCGTTGAAACGACGGAGACGAAGTCACTGGTTCTGGCCTCGGGCCGCTCACATAAATGATAGTAGTGACAATAATAAATTCTCGATTACTACACAAGCCTATTTTCAGTCATCGAAGAGCGCGTTGAGCCAGGCTGCTAAACGATAACCCTGCTTCGCAACTTGCGCCTCAATCTATTTCGTTTTTCAACAGTATGCTAGATATGCTTAATAAAACAAACGCACGATAGGGACGGCACCGTTGAAGTATTTTGAGTTGCACAAGTCAGTGCCGTTGGAGAAGTTGAAGACGTAAGACTGTTCGAAATATCAGTCGGGCAACGCGCAGTTGGGGGGAACAAGAGCTAACGCAATCAAACTTATTCGCATCTTCACCCCAGACCAGAGGACATTGAAGTTCTTTTTTTCCACGGTGCTTCAGGAATTGGGAGATGTCGTCTTCCATGCTGAGTCTCCGTGCTCCGTGCTGAGAACAGGAAATCCACGAATGTGCCAAGAGTGTGTATACTCCGAACTAGAGGAATTGAATTCATGTAATGTAGGAAGTTGCAAAACGCATTGACATCCCTTGACGCGAGCCGCAAGAGCATTCGCCCAAACTTGGGAAGAGCCGCCATAGTGCGTGTTGACAAGCCTAGTAATTAGACCAGTGTCTTCATAATAATTGAGGTCATTCGTTGATAGCCAGTCTTTGAAGATAAAGAGCCTCACCCCAAACCTAAAGGCGAGGTTTTCAGAGTTGCCATAGTTGAAAGGAGTGGAGAGTACTAACAGAATGTAAGTTACTCGCGCTACCGTTGCATATAACGCTGATTTGGTTGCCACCCAGAGCTCGGGCTTCAACATGAAGCGGTTGACCAATGTCACCAATAAACTAGACAAGCGTATGTAAGGATTAAAAACTTGAACGTATCTCCTGACGGAGGCGAAAGGCAATACATGGTCTAAAAATCGTTAACGAAACGAGTTTTTCTCCACATGTAAGGCCTTAGATGTACCTAAGAATTTCAGAGCCTCTTGGCGTTGCATTTTTGAGAGGCGATTGTCCACTACACGGCTGGTGTAGTTGGATAACGCACCAACTAGTTACCTGATTAGGATGGTGTGCAATACAAAAATCGAGGAAGACCTACGGATACACCTCCCTGTAGGGCAGTCACGTCGCTCTGAAAGAGAGCAGGATGATGGAGGATTATCTGTTCGTGTAGAAGAAATCCACAAGGTGTTACAATTTCATGACAGTGACCACTGGTGAACAAACCTTCAGCGTCAACAAAGTGAAGGTCCGAAGCCCTGGAAAGAATCTCAGGATGCTAGAGCTGATCAATCTTCTTACAAACCGCATACCATGCATACGAGGGGTCAGATTTGATTTCATCTGCCCACTATGGGTATCTGTGAGTTTATACTTTATGTGATAGTATCCTGTATTACGGTTGCAGCCGGCCCAAGTGAAAAGGAATAATTCGCCCCAAGCGATGACTTGACAAATGAGAGTGTTCTGGGCTTAAGAAACTGTTCACTCGGTTCAGTGAGGCTTCTCAAGCGTCAAACATCTTTTGTAACCTACTTGCATCGCGATGAATCTGTCGCAAGACATGAGCAGGGTTAACACGATAGACGCGTTGTGAGTATGAAACGCACCCAACAGCCTGGTGGCCAACGACACCCCAAGTGTGAACACATGGGGCGACAGCTGATAAAACACCTATAATCTTTGTTACTTTTACCATGTTAGCTGGGCTATCAAGGTTCAGAGCACAAATGGGTGGCTACGGCCGACGAGGAAGGCAGCACCAGTTTTATGGACTTAACCGCGCTGTGTCGCATTAGAACAGTGGTTGCATATGGATTGACCATGTGCGTGTGGATATTGGCTCACGCTCTATGGAAGGTATGTCTGGGTTTGTAATGGGCACGGGATTATTTTTAACACTGAGAAGACAGAAGACACAGGTTGGGGTGCTTGCAGTTACTTGGAATCTAACTTGCGGCCTAAGATGCTTCGGCTGTGCAGGCACCATGATGAGGCACCAATTGGCGAACTTCTACACATGCGCGGAATTTGTGCGATAGTCAACTGGATCATCTTGCAATATGGCCGTATGCTCTAACTACTTCCCATCTGTTCCCTCCTTTCCTCCGTCAACCGTTGCTAAGAATTGATCCATATCCATCGAGAAATTGATTTCATTTTCGCCTGTGCCTGAGAAAAAGCTTGGGTCGATGTCCGAAAGATCGAGGGCGCTTATATCGAAGGGAGCCTCCGAACCCGGGACGCTATTGGCAGCCATTGGATCACTGGTTTGGAGATGTGAAGCGGACTCGAAGCTGGCAAGCATGGAGGCTGGGGAAGGCGCCGATCTTGCTGCAGATGACCCGTCTTTCGATTGTTGGGGTTGGCTCGAATCGCTAGCGGCATTGAGAGCAGAAAATAAGTCGGTTTCATTGCTACTATGAGGGAGAGGGTTGATAAAAGGTACTTCCTTGGAAGGTTCTGGGGCATTCGCACCCTGATTCGCATCAGTGATCGGGGAGAAGAGGCCATCCATGGTGGGGTTTGCATCGTTAGAGCTCGAATCAGCAGAGTCACCAAAAAGGTCAGTCATTGCCATATCGATATCCATGCTTTCCAGGTCCAGCTCAATGGGCTTGTCTGCAGTGTTTCCAACAGTCTGCATTGTATCATTGTTTTCTGGAACCATTGTGAGGTCCATAGTTTGTGATGTCGCTGTGAGTGCTGCCATTAGATCGGGAAATTCGTTGGGGCCTATTGGTCTGGCTGACTTCGGGGCCAGGGTCACGGGAGAAGCCAATCCACTTGGAAAAATGGATGTTTCTTCGGGGGGCATGCGCAAAGCAGCGGACGACAGATCAAGTTTGAGAGGGAAAGCGGGACGGTGTAACGAGGAAATTGAGACGGCTGACGGGCGACGCCCAAGTCCCGTAACAGAAATTGGAGGTGAGCTGGTCGGAGTCTGCGCTGGCTGGGTTGTCTCTTCTGGCACAGTAGCGGGAGGTGGGGGGGCTTCTGTTGATATTGGAGGCTCGGATTTGGATTGTTTCTCGATGGCAGCAGCAGCTTCTTCGGCCAACCTAATGCGAGTTTCTTCACGATACAAGTCTCGTTGTAGTGTTGCGATGGCCCGAAGCTGGATGGGAGTGTGAAAACGTTTGAGGAGATAAGACGCTATTGTACCAACCAAGTGTGATTCCATAGTATCAATCAACTGATCAAATTTCTCAACTTCGCGTCCCAAGGAAGCTACCAAAGAATGAGGTGGCTTTGGAGCATGGTTTTGGATACCTCTACAGACAGAGAGATGAGATTTTTTGCTTAAAGAGGCCAAGGAGAGGCTCACAGTCTGCGTGTGTCGATATAAAAGGAGTAAATTTGACCAGCATTTACTGCTGCATTCTATAATGTATTCTGAGATTATGGGGAGGAGGTATAAAATAGAGTATACCTTGCCTTAAGACAAGTCGACAAGGCGTTGATTTCTGGCTCCAAGATTCCTTGAGGCGCAGGGGGGTCTGGAGGCGGAAGCATAAGCGACTTTTGTGTGTTTTTGGCTGTAGGCGATACATCCTTTCCGGCGGCTGCATTTTTTTGTGCGCGAGCTTTAGGTGCCATCGAGGAGGAGAGCTTGGTGCTAAATAGTAAATAGCAACAAACATTCAATCTAGTAGGGCGGCAACGGCATTCGCCTTTGACTTTGGATGCACCTGCTGCTGGGCTATTACGCCCATACACGTACTCTTGAGCCAACGTCTTGATATACAATGTAAGTAGGTTGCATTGCAAACATAGTTATCTGGATATCATGCCGCAATGTTTCTAGATGAGTGGCCAAGAATCATCTCTAATGGAGGTTCGTAGTCACTTGCCCTCAAATGAATGGGCTTTTTATCTTCCCCAGAGACGTGTTAGGCATGTGGCCGCGATCCAAGTGGCAAACTTGACGCCGTTCCCTGCTAGGGATTCCCTCGCTTCTGCATTGGCCCAACCGTCGGAACAATCACAATTCACGAGCCATGGCCATCTATCAGATGATTTAGACGTCACTCTGCAGCGGAAACGTAGTCGCCGCATTTCAGGAAACTCCGTAGCAACTCATCGCAGCATACGTTCAGAAGACAGTCTCTTGGAAGATGGCGGAACAATGGTTTTGCCAGTTCGCGGGCGGAAAAAATCTGCTCCTCGAGTGAGTTTCCCCTCAGAAGGGACTGACGATCGGCATCTTTCTACAGCAGCGTCTGCGCCAACTATCAGGCCTCGTCGACCGCGCACCACCTCTACAGCTTCATCTCTAGGCTCTCACATATCAATTCTGGGTTCTGGTGGCGGTGGTGACTTTTCTACACTACCGTCCTCGTTCAGCGCTATATCACCAGACTACTCTCAGGTAGGGTTAGAGAGGGTGATTCAATCTCGTCTGGTGGAGACGTTTCTTGTGGTTGCTGCATTGCCGGATTCAGACTCAAACATATCACCCTTGAACCATATTTTGCCGTCGCCTGGTCATCCTACTACTTCGCAAGATAGATCCTCGCCATCGAGGCTTCTAGAGGCAACGTCTGTTCACAAACTAGGGAAATCGTCATACCCTGTACCTGCAGACAAAACTACTCCAACGCCTCGGCGCGGATCCAACATCTCACCTCGAGCGTCGCCTAGAGCCTCTTCTTCTCAGTCCCCTCCCACTTCAGCAACTTTACCTCGGATCAATAGGAAGGCTAAGGTCGTTTCACTCCAACATAAATACCCTCCGTCTGACGAGACACAAATCAACAATCTACTAATACCAAATTACTTTTCACCTATACATCGACCCTCGACCCATCCTTATTTTGCAATTGATACTGACGCGTGTGAGGGATTCGGCGAAGGGCACAGGCTGACAGTTGAAATTTGGGGTCGAGTGGGTACGGGCTGGAGGGGTGACGGTGTGGGTAAGGGAAAAGAGAAATCCCCAGTGGAACCAGGGGCAGAGTGGAAGGTTTTACAGCACTGGGATGTTGATCTTAGGGATTTGGTTCCTCTATCTGAAGCTGTAGGTGACCTCCTTTGGGCTTTACTTTGCACTATTTCTCAAGACAACAGTTCAGTCCGCGACACATGAGATCCATAATTCTTCAAACTCCCTTCTCATTACTCTTTCTTCCTCAAGTCAGACATTCTATCTGCCGCAGCCTTCGACACCTCTTAGGCCCCTTTCTCCAACCGGTGGATATGCATCCGATCCAGAATCTAGCTTTCGAAAGGGAAATCAACTGGATTTGACAAGCTCCAGCCACAATGATACTCTCCCTCTCCGTCGACGCCACCGAGCTGGTGGAGGCGCTACACCATTAGCTTCGTCGGAAGCCTCTACGACGGCCAACTGGCAGGATTTATTCAGGTGTGCCGCTTGTCTTCTGCATATTATATTATGATATTTAGGTTATCTTTAGGCTTGCTACCCTTCAGTCTTGTATCATGGATAATGAAGTATCGCTATCTAATGTTGTACGGGGAATGGATAAGGCTCTCGAGCTTGACGAGACTTTGATTCAGGTATGTTATTCCTTTCTACTGTATACCTTGAGCCTTCTTCCCCCATCATATATACCCTTTTTATTTTGTCTTTGCATCCTCAATTTGGTCTCAAGCTTACTCACCAAAGCGCCACGAAGTTTCGGAGCGTGAAGCTCGATTGGAAGAGCTGACAATGATGAATCAGAATGTAATAGAAGAATCCACAAAACGTATCGTTGGTTTTTCTATTCACATTCGGGCTTTAGTTGACTTTCCCCCCTACAGTCCGGAATACGATCGCCAGCCGGGTCGAGGACCTAAGGCGAAGAAAACTCCTGTTACAGTTAGCTAAAGAGCACCACAAGGGTGACGTCGAATTGGAAAAAGAGACGGAGAACCTAATTGGCCTCGACCGGTACGTCAAGTTAGCCTTGCGCTAGTGGACGGACCTTATCTAATGGATTTAACCAGTGACCGTCATTTGTTTCTCCGTGCACGTCTAGGACCAATTCGCACCTCTCTTTTTACAAATGTGTTCGCCATATACCCCATTGAGCTTCTCTCGCCTCCCGATCTTCTCTATACGGTTCTAGACGTTCCTTTGCCGATACCACTATCAGCATCAGACCCTGCGCCACCATTGACATTGCCGTCACACAAAGATGTCACAGAAGATGCTGTAGCAACTTCTCTCGGGTATGCTGCACAGGCGGTGCAACTCATAGCAGCGTATCTTGGGAAGAGTTTAGTCTATCCTGTGACATGTATTGGAAGCCGCAGTCTGATTCGGGACAATATATCTGCGATGGTTGGCCCTCGAGCGTCAGTCGTTATTGGATGTGCCGAATCGTGCTAATCTAAATCTGGCATACAGTTTTCCATTATACTCGAAAGGAGTTGATTCCTACCGATTCGAGTATGGGGTGTTTTTACTCAATAAAGACATTGAACTGGTCTGTTTGATCATCCCTTATATTCATCAGCTGATTCAGTCATATTAGCTTATGGTTGATCGAGAGCTTCGCGCATTGGACATGCGACATACCCTTCCCAATCTTAAGAATCTTTTGCTCACATTAACTGATGGAGAAGGGGCCGACCTTCGGTAAGTTTGTACGATTTCTATGTCCAAGATGCGCGACTGATGGAAGGAAAAGATCTCGAACACCAGACTCTCTGATGTCTTTAGCTACGGAGATGCAATCACCCTCACGCCCCGAGTCCCCTGTAGATCCTAATTCCGCTACACCCAAAGGCTCAAGTGTGATAGTTCTGGAAGAACATTCACCACCAGTGAGTGGGTCGACCACGCCCACAGCAGCCACGACGGACGTCGCGAAAAAATTGCGACCATTTCTTGGCTTTTCTCCTTTGACTGACTTTTGGCGAGGCAGGAATCCATCGTCCAGTCGAGTATCTATTAAAAGTGGACCAAGCCTGTCAGAAGAAGAGTCCGAAGAGCGTCTAGCAACTTCGGTTGAGGGTGCAAACCCTGAAAGGGACGCAAGCACCGATAATGACACGACTGGGAAGGTGATGCCTGATTTGTTAGCGGTCAGTAACGGGGAAGGAAGAAAATCTGACCATCCGCCTCCAAATGGGAGCGGAGAAAAGTTGAATGGTGGAAGTTCCTCATCAGTAAACGTTTCTCCACCGCTACCTCTCACTACGTCTGTCCGTTAAGCTGCACAATATAAGATTTTACCTCAGTTATTGAGTGCTGGCGATGCCGTGTCTCGAGCCGGATGTTCCGGGAAATATGTGTCCATGTTTAACTTGGTGTGATGCGGCATCAGACCCCTGTTGTTGTGGGCGACAATCATCACATTTAAAAAAAACTATCCGGATTCCGACCAAGGTCAAGCTGCCAGCACTCACCGTACTCGCCTGTGATACCGCCGTCATTAGCTGCCAGATATTCAACTGCGGGCGCAAAAGTAAGTGAAGGAGTTATGCGCAGTGTACGTCTGGGATTCAGGGACAGCGGTCTGGGTTCGGGCCCCGGGGATGATGTTGATGCCTGTCTTATAAAGAAGCACACACATTCATGCCAAAAGAATATAAGTACGTGGAAACTTTTATTAGCGAGATGGTGGTTCCTTGTAGCGACGGAGAACTTAGTCTCTGTACCAAAAGTTTGGCGCGGGTTGAACGTTGAACCCTGAAAAGAAAAGAAAAGTGACATAAACTGGTAAAAAATACAGTAAGGGGTGGGGGACAGGACCGGAGGTTGAAAATTTGAAGGCCATCGCCGAAACCAAAATAAGCCGGTCATCGCCCATTACTTATTTACCTGTATTTCACTCAAAGCAGCTTCTTTACCTTTTCATATCCCGTTATCCTCTCCTCAACTCTGGAGTAATAAAAAGGGTAAGCTTCGCTCATTCTCAACGCTCTTGTCGCTTACAGTCCGCTCCATCATCAGCCCCATTGTACCAACAGTCCTTTTAGAACGGGCTCAAAAATTCACCTTGGAGGTACTCACCCAATGATGCCACCCATCTTTTTCGCATTTCTGACATCTACATCTCTCAGGATCACCCTTGTGCAACACTTTCTGCTCTTTTCTATACGTCTCCCAATCCTTTTAATACGCCTGTTCTTGTCGAAATGGCAACCGCCTTGGAAAATTCTATATCTACTAATACCCAAAGTCCTGCCTCAAGCGAAAGGAAGCATAGTCCACCAGCATTTTTGGATCTGGCTGACTCGGCAAGCTTGATTTACTCTTGTCTCTCCCCAGCCAACTCACAGTGCATCAGGCTGCTAGGCTAGGAAGTAATATGCCCGATATGTCCGCTGTGTGTTCTCATTTCGTTTTTCATCCCACATTCAATGCACTTACTTCTCTTCTCCAGCGCGTTGAGTTAAAGCGCATGGAGCATGAGCGACAGCGTCATCTTCAACGCAAATTTTTTGAAGATCAGATGCGTGCTCTTGAGCAACAGCAGGCCCAGGAACTCTTGAGCATTCCTTATGATCCGAACACACCAAACAGCGCTGGAAGTATACAACACTTGGCTGTTTCGGCTCCTACGACCCCGCCTCGTGTCAATGCTGTCTTAAATGGGGACGCACATCCTAATAGTCGTCCTGGGCGTGTTCAATTAGCTGTTGACGCCGAAACCCTCGCCAGGGCGGTAGGTTCTGCTGCAGATAAGAGGAAATCGGTTACCTATGCGCCCTCGGTCAACCTATCTCCTGATGTCTCAGCTTCTGTTGTCAACGGCCAGACTTTCTCTCGTTCTGCGGGTGCCAAGAGCATGCCTGCCAGTCGCCGGACTTCCGCAAGTAGCCATGATGAAGAGCTTGCTGGTCACCTTCAAGGATTGTCCATGGCAGGAGAGCGTTCCAACAGGGCATCGCCTATTCCCGCTCCCGTTTCAGCTTCTATTTTATTGAGAGGAAGTTCTCGATATGGGGATGACCAGGCAGCTCGCTATGTTAGTACCTACAACGCTGGCATGATGTTGGATGAACAATTAGACCAAGAAATGCATAGTATGTATCTATCCCATTCAATTTCAGCTTATTTTCACTTACAAGCTTTCTAGATGCTATGAGGAATCTACCAACGTCTGATGAAGACAAATTCCATAGCTCATACCCTAACAAGGTGAGCAATGACTACCTTGAATCCATAAGCATACTGACGGGCATGTAAAAGGTCACAACGTCATCAGCAGCTCTCGATCTGGCACACATATCTCAAACCTCTCCACGCTCTCACTATCGTGCACTGGAAGCTCGAGAAAAGTCTTCTTCTGAGTGGCCTCAGTTCATAGGTGGTTCTCGCGGCACAGATGGACCCAGTTCTCGTACAGAACGTAGAGCCGTAACAAATCCGAATGTGACAGTGTCCCCTGTCGATGATACATCTTCTGGCAAGCATGGGAGCAATGTCTCGGCTTCGGTTACGCCTCTCCGTCAGCAATTGTCCCAGGGCTCGAACCATTCTCACGGCAACGCGCCATCATCGCGACGGGGAACTCCTCCAGGCCTTATGGAAAACCTCAGCGCTTCAGCTCGTTCTGTACCTGGCACTCCTCTCGGTAGCGTTCCAGGGAACTCTGTACTGATCAAATCACAAGGGAGCCCTCATTCATCTGAAGCTCATTCCCTGAACAAGCGCCTTTCGGCTCATCAGTTGAGCGAAAACTCGGGTAGCCTTAATGACTTGCAGGCGTCACTATCGCGACTGCATCAGGCCCAATATGAAAATGGTGTTCTTGCCTTCAACTCCCAACCGGGTACCGATGACGAGGCTCGTATCTACCACCTGTTCGCTGACCCCTTACTTACCTTTGCCTTAGAAACCGTATGGTGTATATGGGGCCGCGAATGGATTAGATAACGGCCGTTACAACAACCGCCAATACGGGTATGATGCTGGTAGCCGCAGGGCTTCAAGTGTGGCCACGAATGGTACTAGCGGCTCCACAGCGTTGTATCACCACAACGGCTCTCGCTATGGTTTGGGATTGACCGGGAGGGGAACTTCTAATTCAGGCGATAAGATGAATGGAATGCATGGGCCTAAGCACAAACGAGGCGAGATGGATCGGGAATGTATGTCTTGGATTTCTAACTATCAATATGACGAACTCACACTAGTCGCTAGTCAATCGATTTGCAGGCACGCGCTTAGAAGATCTCCAGGGCGAGATTGCAGCTCTTTGCAAAGACCAACATGGCTGCCGTTACTTGCAGAAGAAGTTGGAGGAGGGTGCTTCAGAGCATCGCGACATGATCTTCCGCGAGACTTTCGGCCATTTTGCCGAACTCATGACTGGTACGTTTTGGTACTTGAACATTGGAGTCAGACATGAATATTTGTTTGTAGACCCTTTCGGGAACTACTTGTGTCAGAAACTTTTGGAATATTCCACAGACGACCAACGTAGTGTTATATGTGACTCTGTCGCTCAGGACCTCGTCACAATATCCCTGAATATGCATGGCACCCGTGCTGTTCAGAAAATGATTGACTTCCTTTCATCCCGTAGACAGGCAAGTCCATTTCATACGTCAACTCTCCCATCACACTTACAGGAAGACTGTAGGCTGATCACCGGTACAATGCTCAGATCCATTCTATCATTGTCGCGCTCAGTCTCTCTGTTGTGGTGCTCATCAAAGACCTTAACGGCAATCACGTCATTCAAAAATGCTTAAATAAATTAGCGCCAGATGATAACCAGGTGTGCCTCACAGCTTCTTTGACAGCTTGAACGGTCTCAGATCATCCCTAGTTTATTTATAATGCTGTTGCTACAAACTGTGTTGAGGTCGCTACCCACCGCCATGGCTGCTGTGTGCTGCAGAGATGTATTGACCACGCATCCGATCAGCAGCGAGTTCAGTTGGTAACAGAAATCACCTATAACGCTCTTACACTTGTTCAAGACCCTTATGGGAATTACGTATGTACTTGCGGCTATTCTTAAACGTTACTGATACTCAGCTATCATCTAGGTCGTGCAATATATCCTTGATCTGAACGACAACCGTTTTAGTGATGCCGTTATCCGCCAGTTTGCTGGCAATGTCTGCGCTCTTTCTGTTCAGAAATTCAGCTCCAACGTTATTGAGAAGGTTTGTTGAATAAGCGTTCCCCTTAAATAAAGATCTGAAATCTCGACTAATCTAGTGTGTACGCGTCGCGGAGCACAATACGCGCAAGCTACTTATCGAAGAGCTTTTGAACCGTACTCGTTTAGAGAAACTGCTTCGTGACTCTTTTGGCAACTACTGTGTTCAGGTATGTTTATAATAACACGCAGCGTCTCCTGACGATTTATAAAATCACTGCTTAGACCGCGCTCGATTATGCTGACCCCGCGCAACGCGCACTTCTAGTCGATGGCATCCGCCCCATCCTGCCATTGATTAGAAATACACCATACGGCAAACGCATCCAGAACAAGCTGCAGCGTGAGCAGGTAGATCATTATGGGGGATATCACAGTCAGCCTGGCATGAACAACCTCGGCGGCATGAATGGCAGCGTCCAAGGAATGAATAATCACCATGCTGGCGGTGGACGTCACCTTCCGTCCCAACCCAACCCTCTAGCTGATGTCTACGCAGCTCAGAATGGTCTCTACGCAATGCCACAGAATCAAGCCTCGTTCGGCCAAACTCATATCACAGCATCTCAGCTGCATGGTTTACAACCACAACCCATTGATGGATATGTTTTGCAGAATGGCTCTAGTCATAACCAGGGCGGGTTGACAACGCATGGAGGCGGGTTCTCCAATGCTTCTTTCGCCAATGTTGGTCCTTTCGTCAATGCAGGCCTCTCAAGTGCCCTTGCCGACCCTTACCTGCAAAGATCGAATTTTGGTTATGGAATGTAATCGCCCAACGGTTTACGCCCCCTCCCCTCCACCAATCTATGCCAATCCGCCACTATCTTTTTTGAGAACCAACATGGACTCTTACATTCTTTTTTAATCACCCCGATGCCCTCCGCGTCGGATATACCTCCAAAGCAAACTCCTACATTACAAGACCTTTTTGAATTTCGCCACCGTCGCGCTCACTTTCTCCGTGAAAACTTATTATCTAACACTTCAGATCTCCGAATCTATATTTCATACGTAAACGAACAAGCTCGCAATTGTATTCTTCAACCGGCATATCCGTATCTTCAATTGCTTCACCTGCTTTCTTATTTTGCCCTTCCTTTCCTTCCTGATTCTTTGTTTAAACCATTTGTAAGGTTATTCTCTCACTCTAACATGACTGTCTCTTTAATAGTTGCACTCATTCCCTGTAGTCATTCTCACCCCAATTGTATAAAGTCCTTCAACGAATAGACTGGATTTTTTTTCTGCATTTTTTGACTCTAAGCGGACTGATTTCGAGCAGATGATGGTAATGTACTATTCGATCAGAATCATGATGTGGACTCGATGCAAGTGAATTCATATAGCTCATAGACAGCATAAATTGTAACCGATAGTTGTCTACGTAAAAAAAGTCATGAAAAGGGAGGAGAAAATCGGGCACATTTCACCGGTTCTAAATAGTGGATCAGGTTTTTCCCTCGGCCTACAAGTATATATATATATATATCGCACCTTGCTGAATCCAATAGCTGCAGATTTCTCCCGGAAGCACTGACGGCAGAGATCGAGACCGTATTTTCGAACGAGGCCCGCTTGATGAGCGCAAAGGCGGCTGTATTGGAAGTAAATATAAGCCTGCTCCTTGTCAGGAGTGACCACTTTACGCACCATTGACGGCTGCCCTTCCCGAATTTTCTTGGGCGAGAGAACCAAACGGCGTCGTGTGTCATTTTTCTGAGATTTCACTCAAAGGTGTCTTATGGATGATGAGCAAAGACGCCAACAGTAGTAACTAGCACTTACTTTGCGTACGGACAAGAGCTTTTAAAGTTGTTCTAAATTGTATAATGGACGAAAAGATGATAAACGAGATCATATTACGTAAACTATACAACACATGAATTAGAGTTTGATCTCGTACTAGACAAAATACGCAAAAATAGAATCGCTAGCCCACCGCGAGGGTCGAACTCGCAGCCTTCAGATCGCCTTTGCCTAGTTGTAAGAGTCTGACGCTCTATCCGATTGAGCTAGGCGGGCAATTAAGTAATTCATTTATACTTGTTTGTTGATCAATGCACGCCCAAATTGGGATTCCCTTTCATTGATCCAAATTTGGATGTAATACAAAATGTACGTAAAGTTGAATAAATATCTGGCTGGAACGGACGCTTTTCCCCGCAGCCTCTAGCCGTCATGTCCTTGTTGGCCGTCACCCTCCCCATCCTAAAGGTATCGGGAATATGTCTCGGGCTATTGCTTGCCCGTAGCCTACTGCAGCTGCTTCATATGGTCTTTGTGATGCCGCTTTTCGATCCCTTGAGAAAGCTTTCAGGTCCCAAGGCGACTGCTTTCGAAAGCCATTTCTCAGACTTGATGGAGTATGTTTTTATCGATTTGTTACTGCGCGCTTTTGTCTGAAAGTAGTTTCATTTTAGCCCCGCCAACAGTGCTTCCACTCATGAGGACTGGCAAAAACAATTTGGGAAAACCTTTAGATTTCACGGGTTTGGCAAGGTAGAGTGGCTTTTGAATTTCAGCTACTGCATGCAGACTAAACCCTTCTGTATCGTACAGCATGACTATCGCCTTATGTCTTTCGATTTTCGCGTTATTTCACACGTCCTCAACTCCCCTACATACGAGAAACCATGGCAGACCCGCACTCTTCTTGCTAGGCTGATTGGTCGTGGTGAGTTTGACTCGTTATCATTCTACTCGATATTAAACGAGCCATAGGTATCTTTACTAGGGAAGGAAGTGAACACAGATTCCAAGTACGATTCACCTCTGTTGAGATATCTACTTACTGAACCAAAACATAACTAGCGTCGACTTATTGGGCCCGCATTTACCCTTCAATCCGTAAAGTCTATGACTCCAGTGTTTTTGGACAAGGCGCAACAAATGTGCGATCGATGGCACACCTTGATATCCGCACATCTCAACCCCGATAGCCTTCCAACCGAACCTCCCCCCGCATACGCTCCAGTGGCAGCAGACAACGAAAAATACCCGGGCGTGACTATTGACGTCGCTCATTGGACCTCTCGTGCTTCATTCGACGTCATTGGCTTGACCGGTTTTGACTACAACTTCAAGGCATTGGAAGACGAATGCGAAGACGTGTATTGGGCGTATCGACGTATGTTTGATGCTTTCGAGAAACAGTCTCCTCTGAGAGGTGTTTTGGAGTTGTACTTCCCAATCATCCGGAGCCTCTGGGTAAGCCTCAATAGTCGTCTTGTTAGGAGGATACTTACCTTCTTTTAGCCTGACCATGGAACCAGAGTCACCAACGAAAGTCTTCGTATTATTGACAGAGCAGGCAAAAAACTCGTCGCAGCCAAGAGAGCTGCTGTGATGGCTGAATCAAACAAGATAGAAAATCAGCAAAAGGATATACTGAGCTTGCTTAGTAGGTTTCAACATGAATTTATCGATGGATCAACTGTAACTAACTGAATGCAGTCAAGGCAAATCTCTCTAACGACATCTCGAAGCGACTCTCAGACACCGACCTCCTCGATCAATGTTCCACTTTCCTTTTAGCTGGCTCCGACTCCATCTCTCTCTCGCTTGCGTGGTGTCTTCATTTCCTTTCCTTGAACCCCCAAGTCCAAAATCGCCTACGAGACGAGATTCTTTCCATCATTAATGAGGACGAACTCGATACCGACACGTTAGACAAAGAGTCCTCTCGTTCGACGCCGCCTCCTACCTACAACAGCCCAAGCCACGCTCTGCCCGAGGTTTGGGATAAAATCGACGCGTCCTCTTATTTGGACTCAGTTGTTCGTGAAACCCTTCGCCTGTGTCCCCCGGTGCACGGTACCATCCGTGTTGCTACCTCTGACGACCAAATTCCCGTTTCCCATCCTGTAGTTCTGCAGGATGGTACAGTAGTAGAAAAAGGGGAGACCATCCTGATCCGCAAAGGCAGTTACATCCACATCCCTATCGAGGGACTGAACCTCTCTACCGATATCTGGGGTGATGACGCTTTGCAATTCAAGTAAAGGGCATTTCCTTTCCCAGTCTCCACTTTGCTTACCCTTTTTTTCCCACCTCCCATGTAGCCCAGATCGCTGGACTTCACTACCACCCACCGCTCGCTCTCCATCCTACCCTGGCTTGGCTAATGTCATGACCTTCTCAATGGGACCTCATTCTTGTTTGGGCTACAAGTTTTGTATCTATCAGATGAAAGCCTTCCTTGCCACTCTACTACCCCAGCTCGTCTTCACCCCAGCTGCGGATATCACAAAATACAACGGAATTCTCACTCGACCTTATATTGTCAACAAATGGGAACTTGGTACTCAACTGCCACTCCTGGTTGGAAGATATACCGGCTAATACCTTTCTTTATACCCCTCATCCTCTCAAACGATTATACACCAAATTTCGACACCTGGTCATTTTGTGTACTACCAGGCACTTTGTATGTAGAGCAAGTTGTATCATTAGGCACATTAAATGTATAAATATAATATCGACACACTGAAATCTATAGGATGTTAGTATCAACAATTTAGTGAGATTTGATCTAGTGAGATTTGATAAATGAGATGCGTCAATCGGAAGATATAAAACTCCAAGAATTAGGCTGAATCAAGCCAGAGTTACAGACTGGATGGCCCTGGTGAGGCCGGATATATCGAGGCCGCCGGCCACAGCTGTTTCTTGATGCACCGTGCCAGGTCGGGAGACAGGCAGGGGGGAGTCTACAACGAGGAAAGGTAGGGCCCAAAGGAGTTTGGATATTCGGTTCAACGTACCATTAGGGGTGGTCGCTGCCATACGACTCATCTTCGGTGTCCCAGGTGTCCTCCGCGCCCGCGTAGTGAATAAAGGTGTTAACCTCCCATAACAGCTCCCACATGCTGGAAGATATTTCAGACTTCGTTGTCCTAGTTTAAAAAGCAGGAAAAAAACTCACCGTACTCGTCCGGTTTTAGGGAGTTGGAAAATCGTCCATAGCTAGCAAAAATTACTTCAGCCCAACTAATATCACAACACTTAGAATGTCTTTTCACATTTTTGTACATTGGATGCACTCTGAAAGCAAATAGAACAATTAGAGAAAAGTGATGTAAGTTTTGCGGCAACTCACCCCAGTTGAAGCGATAATTTATCTCATAATTGTGCTTAGTCTGGTGCAAAGTCAAGCTCATAACCTGAGTTTCTTGTGGTCCGACAGCTTACTCACCGAGATTTCGATGTCAGGACGCATGTTCATAACCTTTCTGGCCCTGCGAATGCCCACATTAAATTTGGCGACAATCTCATGTGCAATTACATACCAAGAGTGGAAGATTTTTCCATGCCCCTCCGTGGGTTTGTTATCTATGATCCAAGCAGCCAAATGGCACATTTCGTGTGCAAGCGTAAATCTAATTCTTTCTATATATGTTGTCAGTTTTGCTACCAGCTAGTACTAATGATAGGCAATACCTTCGCAGTCCAGAATCTTTTGTGCAAGCTCAATCTCTGCCGTTATAACCCCTTCCCCCGACCTGTACGAAGCCAACCATGAAGGATATACTATATAGCAATAGGATGCCAACATACTTCCGATACTTTGCCCTGCCTGCAGTGGTTAACAAACGTTTATTCCAGTTTAATTTGGTGTCTGTCGGCAATCCATCTTGGAATACTTCATTATTGAGTTCGACATAGAGTTCTCGGGCATAAATTTCTCGTTGCTTTTGCTCGGCCTCTTCTTTTGCCTTTCTCCCAGTGCGAGGCATAGGCTTCCGCCTGGCTGCGTCTCTAGGCCTCGAAGCAGGCGTTGAAGCCAAGCCAGGTGCTGCGCCACTAATACTGGGATTGCTCTGCCTGCCAGTGTGTGGCGGCAGGCAAGATTCCGGAAGCAAATTTGAATCACTAATTATAATCAGGTAATTTCAAATTACACATGGGGAAAGAGAGCACGAACGATTCATCCGAAGATATTTCGATAAATTGGTGGCTCCTGGTCAAAATGAGTATAAAACTTAAGATAGGCAGTATTGGGTGTTCCACACCGGCGCTCCTCTTCACTGTCGGGGACAATCTCACCAGCGAGCCAACTAGACGTCCTCATATTGGCTCTTTGGGACCTTTCTGGTGTGTGCATCATGAGGATGAGGTACCTGAACCGATAAGACTGTGCAGCAAGCAGTGATTTTATTTCAGCTTTATATCTGTTGCACCACAAAGACGCGCCTGAATGAGGTAGTTTAATCACGTGGTCGTGTTCATAAAGGAGACCGAATTTAGAGCATCTTATTTTAATAACTATCGGGCTTTGTACAATGTAAATGATGGTATTTTCTAGCGTTGCGTGTGGTGTCCGTCAACATGAAAGCAAGAAGAAAATAAAGCAACCCTCAATATGGTTATTGCTCTACAATGACCAAATCTTTATAGCCGCATCTCGACCACCCGAAACCAAATATCGGTCCATGTATCGTAGCCTTTCTATTGGTTTGGTATGCCCGTTTGTCAACAATGAGGAATGTTGCATGCTAGTCCGATTGTAAATCTAGGATACCGACTCAATAAACATCATGACTCAAAGAGAGCAAATGCGTCACCTTGACACCATTCTCTCCCGTAGCAGCGATGATCTTTCGAGTGTCAAATTGCAACCCAGTGATCGCATGGTCATAGTTGATCGTTTCAAAAGTACCCCCAGTCCGGAGATCCCATATCTATACAAAAGTCAGCAAATGATATGACGTATAAGAAACTAGGTACAACTCACTCGGACGGTTTTATCGAGGCTTCCACTCACAATATGTATCTCATCGAACTGGAGACAGCTGACTGGTGCAGTATGCCCGAGTAGAGTGCGATGAGCTTGACCAGTCCGCACTGTATTGATTCTTTAATCGTGAGGCTCTAGCAGTCAGCAGCAAGTCACGCACTGTCCCACATCCTAACAGCACCATCCCCACTACCGCTAACAAGACCATAGCCCCAGAACTGGACGCCTCCAACAAAATCTTCATACATGTCCCAATTGCCATCTGCATATGGCGGAGTTGGGAACGCAAACGCGCCAGTAGCTGGGTTCCCATAGAGATCAGTAGGTGCAGACCCACGAACGGACTTGGGCGGATGCGACATAGCCCAGAGGATATCCATAGTCATAACGCATTGTCCCGTCGTAAGGTCCCACTGCCGCAAGGTCTTATCTGAGGCGCCTGTAACCTGAGATAGAGTAAGACGCCATGCTTACTGTCGTCGAAAGCCGTTATACAACTCACCAGGCACTCATCCTCAAAGTACAACGCTGTGACAGCTTTGGAGTGGCCTTCTAGCGATCTCACACACGAGTCATTCTTTTCGGGAGGGTCTTCAGCGCCATTCCTGATACTACTGGTCTTGTTTGAAGGCCCATCCTCATCCTCGTCCTCGTCCTCCTCAGGTAGTTTGCTGAGCCTGACATATCCCCCTTCATCCCAGTGGTCAGGTTCATCGTCTACTCGTCTCAGATCCCACAGCTTCACCGTTCCATCTTCACTTCCAGTAAGGCAAACATGGTCCTCCACTTGAATGCACTTTACTGTTCCACGATGACCCCGTAGCCTTCCTATCTCAGACGCAGACAAAAGATCCCAGACACGCGGTTGGGGGTCGTCACACGAGGCGCTTACTAGTGTACCATAAGGTTCTGAAAAGTCAAGCGCAGCTATGGGAGTCGTGTGGCTATCGAGAGTCTGAAGATAGATGTGTTACAAGATACCCAACCAAGTATAATGTCAGAAATCACATACCATGAAAGCAACGCCCGGAGGTAATTCGTCATGCTCAGAAGGGAGGAAAGTAGGGCCTATGGTGTCATAATCGTTATTGGATGCATTAAACCGAAAAGAGAGGTTGCACCTTTCCGCCTCCGAGAACTTGGCGGAAGGTTCAGTGGTTGTGCCGAGTTTTTGGATGCCCGGGACGTCGCTTGTTCGAATTCCAACCTCTCTTTCACACCAACCACTAACACAAGATAAGCCCCCGGAAAACGGAATACAAGGTATGCCTTACGTTCATCGTCTAGTTCCAGGTCGTCCTCCTGTAATTTCAACAGATCTTGCTCAAGCTTGTCTCTTATATTGTCCAAAGCGGCAATTTTATTCGTGATCTCGTTAATTTCGTTCGTGATAAGGCTCTACAAAATGTTTCGATGAGCTGCATATGTGTATAGGAGACTGACACAAGATATACCCTTCGAACGTGTAGGTTTTCCTTATCCCGTTTAATTTCTCTCGTCTGCCGCGTGAGCTCTTCCTTCCCAAGGGTCTTGAGCGTGCTTAGACTTTCCCTACCCCGCTTCCTTCCTTTCTGCCCAGCTTCCGCCCTCGATACCACAACCATCTCGTCTTCATTAGCCTCACTTGCTACCTCATCGCCATCATCCTCCGTCAAAAGCCCCCTTGCGCTCATACCCAACTTCTTCAATCCGATCCTTGGCGTCTCCACATTTCTCATTTGTCGTCTCCTCGTTCGACTCTGATTAGCACTTGGAATCGTAGCATTGAAACCTCGTAACAGACTAACATCCGAAGCGACGCCCTCCGGTTCGGGAACGTCAGCTTCCAACAGTTCTTCGGTGGCCTCCACGATTTGTAAATCCCGAGAGGTTATCCTACGAGTGATACCTAACCGTAGTGGTGCTCTACCAAGAGTAGCAAAGTCCAATTGAGAGGCTCGAAGGCTGGAGTCGCCAACAGACGCTCTAGACTGGCGCGAGGCCATCGTCGAGGCTGAATTTATCATCCGTGGCGTCATTATGACAGGAGCGACTGTAGAATGAAAACTAGTAGTATCATAAACTGAACGTTTTGAGAGGGCTGAAACGTACGGTCGGAGGAGCGAGATGCCTGTTTCGGCGCCACAGCCACAGGTTCTCGCGAAGAGGATGGCGCAAGTGACGATAGAGGAGGGGGATTTATCCACGCTGATAGGCTGGTACTCAAACCTAAATCGCCGTTGAAAGCGTATCGAACGGATCGGAAGAACGAACGTATGTTGTGGGAAGTGACGATGTTAGAATTAAGTAGACCTGGTGTTGGTGGGTGAGATGTGCGAGATAGTGTAGAGTTTTCCAATGCGCTGAGAGGGCTAGGTGATGATGCAATATCAGAATTATTAGCTTTTCTAGATAGTTCCTCGTCGTTTTTCTGTTGTCGTTCCAGGTCATCCCTCAACCGTTTAACACTGGTGTATTCCCATTGTGTGACATTGAATGGCTCAAACAGGCCACCTGCAGAGAAGTCGCACCAACATCGATCGACGGCTCGCATGGCGGTAGGAAGAGGCTTTGAATAGTTTTGCGAAAGTGTGCTGTTGAGTGCGTCTGCAAAGGTGGTGATGTTTTCCGACCATGGTATCGACAGAGGGGTATCGAGAGGGAACGGTTGCCAGTAGCATGAAGAAACGAAGAGTGTAGTCAAAAGCACAATGCAGTAGAAGCTAATTAATGCGAGATGGTCAGCTGATGAAAGCACTGAGGGGTTAAATGTACCATGGTTTAGCATGCATTGTCAACGACAATAGAAAGAGCAACAAGAAAAAAGGCGGTGCTGTTGGTAAAGGCAGCAACAGCAGTGGCAAGAACCATCGTGTGCACCTAGATAGAATACAGTATTAGGAGATTATATTTAAAAAAAACATTAGAGTATACTTACCACATGGTATGAGTCGAACATGCGTAACGCTGTGATCATTCCTTATCTGGTAATTGTGAATTTGTGATCACGTCACAGTTCAAAAACTTTCTGGACCTTTCTATACCCTTCGTTTATAAAAATCGCACCTCAGTTCCTTGCTCTTTCAACCTATGGCCATTCAACACCCGGAAGTCCTGTGGGCGCAACGTAGCTCAGAAACTGATGAAGAAAAGGTTACTCATTTTTTGGTTCAATTCTTTATAGTTCTCATTTCTGTTTAGAATGTGATCTACCTGACCATCAACCTACCAGACATCCAATCGGATACTGTAGTCTACGACCTCACACCAACATCTCTCAAATTCAAAGCAAAGTCGGGAGAGTACGTTGTCTGACTGGACCCAGTTATCTACTACCCCTTTTAACCCCCAATCTTCTTCAGTTCCTCTAAAGGAATCGAGGAAAAAGAATACGAATTTAGCGTGGAATTGTTTGCAGAAATCATTCCTGATGTTTGTGGTTCACAATACAGCCTCGCAGATATTCACGATCTCATCTCTACATTTAGAACTCAACCAGAAAGCTCACCAGCCGCTCCTTCGTCGCTAATCTTCGCAAGAAGGAAAAGAAGGCTGAGTACTGGCCCAGGCTGACGAAAGAGAAAGTAAAAAACGCATTCATCAAAACTGATTTCAGCAAATGGGTAGACGAGGATGAACAAGATGGTGGTGCAGCCCCAGTAGATGACGATATGGATCCTATGGGTATGGGTGGCATGGGTGACATGGGTGGTATGGGCGGTATGGGTGGTATGGGTGGTATGGGTGGTATGGGTGGTATGGGTGGTATGGGCGGTATGGGCGGTATGGGCGGTATGGGCGATATGGGTGGTATGGATTTTGAAAAGGTACAGCAATAACTCAAAACCCAAGTCTTGATCTAAATTTCTTCCACTCCAGATGATGGCAGATATGAAAAAAGCAGACGCAAGCTCTTCTGACGGACCCGACGATGGTGTCGATGATAAGGATGGTGATTCGGATGATGGTGGTCCACCACCTCTCGAGGACGTGGAAACGAAGTAAAATAGAGAAATTAGACTCTTGACCCAGTTTTAGTTGTACGCAGAGAAAAAACCGTTTCTCAGAATCTCATAGAGATTGTCGATTTCTTTCTCCGCTCCATGTACGTAAACCTAGGCCGCCCACTCAAATTTACATGAACTAGATGAGACAAGTCTCTCGGATTACGCGCATGCCTATTGTTCTATAGTGACTTCGATCTTTCCATTGACGGAGCGAACAGATACTCTGTGGATGAGTGTTAATCAAGACTTGACACAACGAAGGCACCCGGCATACTGAGTGAGATCATCGACGACGTAATTTGGGTGCGCGTCGGATCCTTCAATGATTTGACGGGAGGTTGAGGTGCAAACAGCTAAAGTCCTGGCACCAGCTGCATGTCCTGACTTTAGACCTGCGATAGCGTCCTCCACAACAAGGCCTAATATATGGTTATCAGTTATAATATGTGATCCAATGGGTAAGTATGTGATGAACAGTTTGTAGGGTCGACGCCACACCGTTCAGCACCTGCCAAATACGGTGCAGGATGGGGTTTACCATGCGGAACGTCATTGGAGGACACAAGCCCAAGGGCAGGGAGAGGAATTCCAGCACGTAAGAGTGCACGGGGAGCGTAGTTGCTTGATGCTAAATCAGAGGGAAGTGAGCGTCAGAGGGTGAGGATCAGAAAGAGGTATTTCATTCTGTACCTGAGGTCACAATTGTCCAACGCCCTGCACCCGTAGAAGTCAGCTAGTTTTTAAATTACCGAATATGAATTCCCAACCAAAGGTATCGGGTTACTGTGCAGGATAGTCAACTTACTTGGTTGATTAAATCAGCAGCGCCTTTCAGAGCGGTGGGACCACCCTTGATCACTTCATCCTCAAATAGATCAATCTCAGCCTAAGAAAAACTTGTTGGTTGTCATTTAAAAGTGGCGAGGCAGAATGTTAACCAGCAAATTAGCCTCGTCCGTAATCTGGCAGTATTCCTTTAGTGTATCGTAAAGCCGTCTACCGTGGGTTGCATGAGCAATAACGGAAGAGTCGCCAAGTGAGTAATTTTTGGCCCATATCTCCCAGGCTTTCAGCACGCCTGGGGTGGAATCGATGAGAGTTCTGTGGTGGTCAGACTGGATTTCAACGCAATCATAAGATACGATAATAATTCACCCGTCCATGTCGAATAGGATCTACATCAGTCAGTCAGTACTATTTCGATTGTGGAATGTTGCGACTGTGCTACACACAGCATCTACAGTAAGGGTAACCAGAGGCATATTATACAGATGAGAGATGCAGTCGGCCAAACCGGACCGTGATCGCTCTGATTTCTACCAGCCAACAGACAGAATCCATACACCGGCCCTCACCGGCCTCCCATTGCTCGCAATAATTTTCTGGAGGGCCAAAGTACGACTTCTTGACGGCGAGTTTAGACAGTTAGGTAAAACAGCAAATCGCAGCCGTAGTTTTTGGAAATGTTGCTGTCCAAGGGTTTGAGAGAAAAAAGAGAACGAGGAAGAATCATCAAGCTCCGTGTCAAGCTCAGGGAATAGCTTGGTCTTAGTTCCTAATTGAAGGATTTGACGCCTAAAGTGCTGGAGCGCCAATCTCAAAGGAGGTGGGATGTCTTGTAGGACTGGGAGAATAATGATTGTTGCTTCTAGCAAAGTAGAATTCTGCGAACGACTTTGTGCTCCCAAGAGGTAGCCACACATGTCGGATGGGGTTTCCGAGATGGCGGAGATTCGGAATAGCGTATTATAGCGATGGTCATAGTGCAGGAAATAACTGTCAGTACTCAACGAATAATTTTTAGTGTCTACGTTCAGCTTCCCAGCGAGCTCTCATCAGTCTGAAGCCTTCGGCCTTCGTGCGGATGTTCATGGCCGGCGCCATCAGTTGAATTTGGGCTGCTTGGAGGTGAGGAGGTATTAAAGAATCAGTACGGATTACCTATGACGAACGAGTGGTGAGATATCACTAAAAGTGCACGAAGCGAAGATAGCTACCGATCCTATAGAAAGAAAGAAGGAGAATGTAGCGGCGCTACTAAGCATGTATTGGGAGAGTGTTGCCATAAAACCTCGAGGGCCCGCACCATTCCTTTAGCGGAGTATGGTCAGTATTATCGAGAAACCCACCCAAAATGATTTTCTGACCTTATAATACTCCATGAACCAAAAAGAAAACCAATGGTAAGACCCACACCACCACCCATGAGCGCGCCCATTCTGTCAAATCGTTAACATTCGCTCTCCAACAGTCGAACAACGTGGTCTTACTTCACTGTAAAACGCGAGACCTGAATCAGTCCTGTATGAAGCAGTATTCTTTATGACACACTTTTTTGCCAAATAGAAGGTCCTTCATGTCTGTGTGGTACCGCTGCCATTCTGCTTTGAGTGTGGGTGGAAATTTAAAAATGGTTGTAGGTCACGAGGACGCGCGGGGTTCCCTTTGAACTCGGTATACCTTACATGGCGCAACCCAAACGCTCCTTTCCCAAAGCACGGCAGGCTCAAATCAGTGCTTATTTTTATAGTATATTGAATGATGGCGAATGCTGATTCTCTTATCTAGTCCGTGCCAACCAGCGCGATCTGTTCCATGTCTTGTCGTTGAGGGAGAGCACACAAAATGTCGCTCGGTCCTGGTTTGGTTAGTCCTTCCTTCCCCAACATACTAGGGGGGTCTGATTGCAGCGGTAATACAGGGACAAGGTGGCTGAACAAGTGGGATAAGGAAATGGATTTAATAGTCAAGCTGGCCTACTATGGTTTAACTACCGGACGAGGTTAGCTCCGGGGTCGTCTCGCGAGCTTTTATGAGGACTGATTCCAAGTGCAGCCATGCAAACTCTTGGCGAAGAATACACGGGCATTTGGCAAACTTCCCGTCGCCAGTTCCCTCTTCCTGGTCGAACGCGTGCCTATCTAATTCTGGTCCCAACGTTGTCTTCTTATGCCCTCAGTAAACTCAGCAGTGTACAGCATCTACGGGAGCGGTACCCACGCTTTGCGAGACTATTG
This sequence comes from Rugosomyces carneus, assembly GCA_018221805.1. Lineage (NCBI taxonomy): Eukaryota > Fungi > Basidiomycota > Agaricomycetes > Agaricales > Tricholomataceae > Rugosomyces > Rugosomyces carneus. The sequence continues at coordinate 55,569 of JABCKM010000010.1, forward strand.
GGAAAACTGCCGATCGGGCTGGATATTATTTCCGAAGTTAACCTGGCTGTCTTCTATCTGAGAGGAACATATTATGATATCGTCAAAAGGGTGTTTGGCGTCCACCATGTAAGAGTCTCTTGCGCGTCATTTACAGTACTCATTTGTCTTCTATAGATATCTTCAATACCGGAAGACCCGCATACGAGGCCACCATCCTATTCCTTGTTGGGGTTTTTAATTATTATCAGAGTCTTTCATCGTCTATTGACGGTTGTGCGAGATGCTCGGCCCTGGCTATTCGATAGGGCAAATAGCAAGGGAAAAGAAAAGGCAAAGGAGATATCAAAGTCAGCAGAAATGTATCTGGATGACCGGCCTGTGTCGTCGCTTCTTGATCTTGAGAACTCCGAAGAACTCACGCGACCAGCTGAAGAAGACGAGAGGACCATGTTGGATGTCTCTTCAATTCCAGAACCTTTGCGAGCCGCAAGGAATTGTACGCTGTGTTTAGAGGAAAGAACAGACAGTTGTTCGACAGAGTGTGGCCATTTGTTTTGTTGGAGTTGTATTGTTGGATGGGGTCGAGAAAAGGTAAAAAAATACACCACTCGCTTTTGCACGTAAAATTGAAGCGAATGTTTACAGCAAGAATGTCCACTATGTCGGCAATCCTTGAATATGACAAGACTCTTGCCGATCTACAACTTGTAAACTTTGATGCTGTTGAAAAATCTGATTGGAGCGACAATTTAACTGCCTCGGTTTACGGTAACTGCTGAATTAGGGTAATATTGTCGCCTTTTAGTAGTATGCGGCCTAGGAAAGTATGTGAGTTTGAGTGTCTTCCAATTATAAAGTCGCAAACCGAGTTCTCGTCGAGGTTTCGCCTCTTTGATGAAGACTTCGGCGGCGTCATCCATTACGATGTTCATAAACTCGTCAAAACCCTGCGTAAGTAGATCAATGGAGAATCAAAGGCGAGTAGCGAATGAAAGAGTGCCGATCACGAAGTATATCGCGTTTTCAGTATGGAAAATAAAGTTAGAAATAAAGCACGCACGATTATCTGCCCTTCAATTCGCATTTCAATGTTGTCATATAGCCAAATGACTACCTTAGTTTTCTGGGATAGGATAAGTAGCTGATCATCCAATTTGACCGCGCACACTGACTTGTTGCAGATTTTTGAAGATCACGTTCTACAAATAAGTATGAGCGACACCAGAGGTTTATTGATAACAAAAAGGCCTTACGATGGGCTGTACCATCACTCGTTGTTGGCGTCCTGACATTGTGAGTGCGGCAGAGGGAAGGACGATACGAAGAGTTGGTTGAATGAAGAGTGGTAGATCTTGTCTTGTTCAAAAGGGTTAGGGTTAGCTTTGTTGCCAGCTTGCACGTGGCTTGACCCGAATCAAACTCGACAGCAAAGAGGACGCGTCTTTACATACAACCATTGATAGTGTTACCGCGCAATTTCTAGCATGGAGGTAAGCTGCAACCGTATTCTCGAATTATTCACCTTAAGCACAAGTTACAGGCATTTGCTCCTGCTAATTCGTCAACTGCAGCAGCAGTCACCTTTATTACATTCGTACAAGACCTGAAGAAGAAGACCAAGACATGGGGTCCTATGATCGACCTTTGTGCTAATGGAGAAAAAACTTTGGAGCGATTCAGATATCAATTTCCAGACGACTGGCTTTACAGTGATCAACTTAAGGGAGAATGGAGTGCGTATAATGAGATACTGAAAAGGAAGAATGACTCCATTCAGGAGCAGCTTGGTGAGTTACATATACTGAGCTCTAACACGCCTAATGACCGTGGCGCACAGCGGGACTGCAGCTCAAGATTGTTGCTGAGGATAAGATAGTGGAGAATAAGATTGTCGACATCTTGAAAGAATGGGAACAAACCCGTCCCGTTCAGGGGAGTATGCGCGCAGATACTGCAATGAACACTATCAATGTGTTTGAAGGCAAGCTTAACCGCGTTCAAGAAGAGTACGACCTCGTATGCAGGGCCAAGGAGGCGTTGGATCTAGACCTTGCAAGGCACACGCGTCTCGAGCCGGTGTTTGAGGAATTGCGCGATCTGAAGGCAGTTTGGACCGCGTTGTCTGGCATATGGAGTCAAATTGGAGAATTAAGGGAGCTTTCGTGGGCAACTGTACAACCGAGGAAGTTAAGGCAGCAGATCGACGGGCTCCTAAGCTCCACGAAGGAGATGCCGACTAGGATGAGGCAATACGCTGCATTTGAGTACGTGCAAGATGTGCTCAAGGGCCTTTTAAAGTCGAATGGGATCATTTCCGAGTTAAAGTCAGAGGCGTTGAAGGACAGGCACTGGAAGCAGCTTTTCAAAGTCTTGAGGTTGCCATCGCAAATTGCTGCATCCTTGTACGTGTGCTCCATATATATATATATATATATATATTGTCGCTCACGATTGGGCTAGAATGACACTGGGACACATATATGATATGGACTTAAAGAAGAACGAATCGTTGATCAAAGAGGTTATCATTCAAGCACAGGGAGAGGTAATAACATATACATCTATTTCGTCTTGCTCTTACATCTCGCTAGATGGCTCTCGAGGAATATATCAAACAAGTAAAGGAGACATGGACGAGTTACACCTTGGAGCTTGTCAACTACCAGAATAAATGCCGTCTTATTAGGTGCGTTACTATCGTGGATTGCTTATTCTCGTGGAGCTCACGATAGACCAGAGGGTGGGATGATCTGTTCAACAAGTGCAGTGAGAACCTCAACTCCCTCACGGCAATGAAGCTTTCACCCTATTACAAAGGTCGGTTTTAGTAGACTTGGTGTAGTTCGCCATGACTAACTTTATCTCTCAAAAGTTTTCGAGGAAGAGGTGCGTCTTTGCTAACTTTTGGATCAGCTGATCTCAATTTTCTTGTCAGGCAAGTTCGTGGGAGGAGAAGTTGAACAGGATTCATGTGCTCTTTGGTGTGATCTTATTTCTTCGAATGATGCCTCATCGTTAATCAACCGCAGATGTCTGGATCGACGTGCAGCGCCAATGGGTGTATTTGGAGGGCATCTTTTCTGGTAGTGCCGACATCAAGCATTTACTTCCTGTGGAGAGTTCGCGTTTCTCGGGCATTAACGTCGAGTTCCTGACAGTCATGAAGCGGGTGTACAAATCACCCTTCGTACTTGATGTCATGAACATCCCGAATATTCAAAAAAGCTTAGAACGGCTTGCTGATCTTTTACACAAGATCCAGAAGGCGCTAGGAGAATACTTAGAACGCGAGCGGTCTTCATTTCCTCGCTTTTACTTTGTTGGTGACGAGGATCTTCTGGAGATCATTGGGAATAGTAAAGATATCGTTCGCATCATGAAACACTTGAAGAAGATGTTTGCCGGTATCTCTACGATACTATTGGATGAAGAGTTGACGGAGATTCAGGGGATGGCTTCAAGAGAAGGGGAGGAGGTTCGATTTTCTGAACCCGTTCAGCTCAAGGAGTATCCGAAAATCAACGACTGGCTAGCAAAACTTGAATCAACGATGCGTATCTCCCTGGCCGATTTATTATGCACCGCAGTGACGGAATTACAAGTCTTTTATGGAGATGGCTCCAAACTCAGTATGGACCAGTTTATGGCTTGGATGGAGAAATTTCCAGCCCAACTAGTTACGCTCGCTGTTCAAGTTGCCTGGACATCCTCTGTGGAAAGTTGTTTAGAGGCGGGCCAACCACCCGAAGGCCCTCTGGATACCGTTCATCAAGCTTTGGATCTCCTTGCGGATATCGTTCTTCAGGACCTCAATCCTGTGACAAGGCGGAAATGCGAGCATCTCATTACAGAGCTCGTACATCAGCGCGACGTCATTCGTGATCTAATCCAGCAGCGCATCCTTGATAGCCAAGGCTTCGTATGGCTCTATCAGATGCGGTTCTATCTTGATCGCAGTGGTGTCCAGGATCCACTGGAAAGACTTTCGGTTCGAGCTGCGAATGCTCGTTTCCCTTATGGCTGGGAATACTTGGGAGTTCCTGATCGTCTAGTCCAGACTCCGCTCACAGACAGAGTGTATCTAACTCTAACCCAAGCTCTGGATACTCAGCTGGGTGGCGCGCCATTTGGGCCTGCTGGGACAGGTGAGAATTACATGTAGCTGGAGTGACAGCTGACTAAACACTTAATCTCGTCAAGGTAAAACGGAATCTGTTAAAGCCCTTGGGTTACAGCTTGGAAGATTTGTTCTTGTTTTTTGTTGCGATGAAACTTTCGATTTCCAAGCCATGGGTCGTATTTTTGTGGGTCTCTGTCAGGTTGGGGCATGGGGATGTTTCGACGAATTCAATCGACTCGAAGAGCGGATCCTAAGCGCTGTTTCCCAACAAGTGCAGAGTATTCAACAAGGCCTGGCTTCTCTAGTGAAGAATCCAAATACCGAAATCGAACTTGTTGGCAAGAATTTGAAAATCAACAAGAACATTGGTATGTTGCACTACTTGGTTGTGCAATAAATGCCTTATCAATTCAAATCGCAGGTATATTTATTACCACTAACCCCAATTATGCCGGTCGTTCGCAACTGCCGCCAAATCTGACGAAGCTTTTCAGACCGTTCGTAGCAGCATTACTCTACTCGCATCACGGACGTTAATTTTCTTCCTTAGTATGGCCATGACCCGGCCCGACAGGGAGCTCATTGCCCAGGTGATGTTATTCTCGCAGGGTTTCAGAACCGCAGAATCGCTTGCTTCAAAGATTGTCCCATTCTTCAACCTTTGTGATGAACAACTCTCACCCCAACCACATTACGATTTCGGATTGCGTGCACTGAAGGCCGTACTTTCCAGTGCTGGTATACTCAAGCGTGAACGGCTTCAGATAACTACTGAAGGTGGTGACGATGAAAACGCAGGTCTCTCTGATAGTATATACGAACAGATCATTCTGATTCAGAGCGTTACCGAAACCATCGTACCAAAGTTGGTGGCGGACGATGTCCCACTTCTTACAAGGTGAGTTCAGCCACAAATTCAAGGACATCTGTATTTATATGATTCGTCGACTCGATTAGCCTGTTGGCGGACGTTTTCCCTGGTGTTGACTACGTACCCGTCGACTTGGAAGCTTTGCGCGAACAGATTCTGAAAGTTTGCACCGAGCGACGCTTGGTTGATAGCGAGCGCTGGGTTTCCAAGATTCTCCAACTTTACCAGATACAGAAAATTCAACATGGCCTCATGATGGTAGGACCGTCAGGTACCGGGAAAACAAACGCATGGCAAGTCCTTCTTGCCGCGCTCGAGCGGTTGGACGGCGTCGAGGGGGTGTCTTATGTCATTGACCCTAAAGCTATGCATAAGGATGCCCTCTATGGAACTTTAGACCAGACGACCCGCGAATGGAACGATGGACTATTTACCCACATACTCCGTAAGATCGTGGATGATGTACGTGGGGAAAGTGGAAAACGCCATTGGATCATTTTTGACGGTGATGTGGACCCGGAATGGGTAGAAAATCTTAACAGGTAAACTCGTCTGCCTCGTGATTACCGACCATCAACTAACGCATAACTTCCTAGTGTCCTGGACGACAACAAGCTGTTGACTCTCCCCAACGGAGAGCGCCTCAATCTTCCCCCCAATGTTCGGATCATGTTCGAGGTTGAACATTTGAGATACGCAACGCCGGCAACAGTCAGTCGTTGCGGCATGATTTGGTTCAGCGAAGATATTGTTGATCCATCCATGGTATATCGCAACTACTTGTTGACCCTGGCCTCTGTGCCTTTGGATGCTGACGAGGATGACACCGATGCACTGGGTCGGCGTGCTGACATCTCGGATTCTAACACTTCCATCAACCTGGCAACTCAGCAGCAAATCAAGTCCATCCTAGAACGCTATTTCGCAGACGGCGACCTAGTTAGTTCAGCCCTTACATTTTCAGAGTCTATGGAACATATCATGGACTTCACTGTCACCCGTGCTCTTAACACGCTCTTCTCCTTGCTCAACAAGACCGTCCGCAATGTTATCGAATACAACTTCCAGCACTCAGACTTCCCCCTGTCGCCAGAACGCGTTGAACAGTATGTTACCAAGAGGTTGCTTGTCAGTATAATTTGGGCCTTTTCTGGCGATGCAAAACTGGATTTGCGCGCCCAGATGGGAGATTTTCTGCGCCAACATACTGGAATAGACTTACCACCTATGGCTCCTGGAAACTCGCTCATTGATTACGATGTCCAGGTCGCCACTGGCGAGTGGTCTGCCTGGCAATCCAAGGTACCTTCCATCGAGATTGAAGCTCACGCAGTTACTGCTGCTGATGTGGTCGTGCCGACCATGGATACGGTACGGCATGAGGAAGTCCTTTATTCGTGGCTGTCAGAGCACAAGCCCTTAATGCTTTGTGGTCCTCCTGGCTCGGGAAAGACCATGACGTTATTCAGTGCTCTTCGCAAACTTCCAGACATGGAGGTTGTGGGCCTCAACTTTTCTAGTGCAACCACGCCAGAGCTTATTCTCAAAACATTCGAGCAATATTGCGAATATCGAAAGACCCCGAATGGCGTGATTCTTGCCCCGATTCAAATCGGCCGCTGGCTTGTCGTGTTCTGTGATGAAATCAATCTTCCAGCCCCTGATAAATATGGTACTCAGAGAGTTATCTCTTTCATTCGTCAGCTCGTGGAATACGGAGGGTATTGGCGGAGTAGTGACATGGCATGGGTCAAATTAGAACGAATACAATTCGTTGGTGCTTGCAATCCGCCAACGGACCCGGGTCGTGTTCCTCTCAGCCATCGGTTCTTGCGTCACGCACCGCTTGTAATGGTTGACTATCCCGGAGAAGTTTCCCTTAAGCAAATATATGGAACTTACAATCGTGCTGTTCTTAAAGTTGTCCCCAACCTTCGGGCGTACGCGGATCCACTCACTGATGCAATGGTTGCATTCTATCTAGCATCACAAGGGCGTTTCACAACCGATATACAAGCACACTATGTGTATAGTCCTCGCGAGCTAACACGATGGGTACGCGGTATATACGAAGCTATACGTCCCTTGGAAACTCTTTCCGTTGAGGGCCTTGTTCGAGTGTGGGCCCATGAGGCTCTGCGTCTTTTCCAGGATCGTCTTGTGACCGAGGATGAGAAACAGTGGACAGACGAAAATATCGACAGAGCCGCTATGGAACACTTCCCAACTATCAACCAGGAGGAAGCTCTCAACCGCCCCGTCCTGTTTTCAAATTGGACGTCCAAAAATTATATTCCAGTCGAACGCGAAACACTTCGCGAGTATACAAAGGCCCGCCTTCGTGTGTTCTACGAAGAAGAGCTGGATGTTCCTCTCGTTCTTTTTAACGATGTTCTCGATCACGTCTTGCGAATTGATAGAGTCTTCCGCCAAATTCAAGGCCATCTGTTACTCATTGGTGTTAGCGGAAGTGGCAAGGTTGTTATGATTCCATATCCCAGAGACAATAAACTGATGGTTTTGTTCCAAAGACGACACTCTCCAGATTTGTGGCCTGGATGAACGGACTCAGCATATTCCAAATCAAAGTATCCAACAAATATACTGGCGAAGATTTCGATGATGACTTGCGAACTGTTCTTCGTCGAGCAGGTTGCAAGGGCGAGAAAATATGCTTTATCATGGATGAATCCAACGTTCTCGATTCCGGTTTCTTGGAACGCATGAATACTCTCCTTGCTAACGCCGAAGTTCCAGGCCTGTTTGAGGGCGACGAACATGCGGCCCTTATGACTGCTTGCAAAGAAGGTTCTCAACGAGATGGTTTAATGCTCGATTCTCCAGAGGAACTCTACCGTTGGTTCACCCAGCAAGTTGCCAAGAATCTACATGTCGTTTTTACAATGAATCCTCCTGAAAATGGACTGGCGTCGCGGGCTGCGACTTCCCCGGCTCTCTTTAATCGTTGCGTATTAGATTGGTTTGGGGATTGGTCGGACCAAGCTTTCTATCAAGTCGGCATGGAATTCACGCACACACTCCACCTGGACCTTCCTTCTTACAGTCCGCCCACGTATTTTCCAATTGCATATCGTGGACTTTCGTTACCGCCCGTACACAGGACAGCGGTTGTCAATGCACTCGTATACGTTCACTCATCCCTCTATCAGATCAATCAGCGTCTAAGCCGTAGGCAAGGACGTTACAACTATGTAACGCCTCGCCATTATCTTGACTTGTAAGTAGTTACTAGGTCGAGTTTAGCAGTACACTCATTCTTTATTCCGTCTAGCATCAACCATTACGTCAGATTGTACACAGAGAAGCGCGATGAACTGGAGGAACAACAGCGTCACCTTCACGTTGGTCTTGATAAGCTCAAGGACACAGTGGCACAAGTAGAAGAGCTTCGGAAGAGCCTTGCTATCAAGCGATCACAACTCGAAGCAAAAGATGCTGAAGCCAACGACAAGCTCAAACGAATGGTGGCCGACCAGCAAGAGGCGGAACAGAAGAAAGCAGCCTCTATTGAAATCCAAGCAGCTTTGGTCCACCAAGAGCGTAACATAGAGGAACGTCGCGCGGTTGTCATGGCTGACCTAGCAGACGCTGAACCCGCCGTCCTCGAGGCCCAGTCAGCTGTAAGCAACATTAGGAAACAGCACCTCGGAGAAGTTCGTGTCATGGCAAATCCGCCAGAGGTCGTCAAACTAGCCATGGAATCTGTTTGCACTATTTTAGGCCATAAGATTGATGGCTGGCGCACCATACAGGGTATAATACGTCGGGATGATTTCATCCAACGCATCGTCAACTTCGACACAACTAAAATGACGAAACAACTACGTGATGTCATGAAGAGAGACTACCTTAGTCGACCATCGTATAACTATGAGACAGTTTACCACGCCAGCAAAGCCTGCGGACCTCTCGTAAAGTGGGCGTTGGCGCAGGTCCGCTTCTCCGAGATTCTTGATAAAGTGGAACCTTTGCGCAACGAAGTACAGTCATTGGAGGAACAGGCTGAAACGACAAAAAAGCAGGCTGCCGGCATTATTGCTATGATCGGTGAACTTGAGGCTAAAATCGCACGATACAAGGACGAGTATGCCCTCCTGATCAGCCAAACTCAGGCCATCAAATCTGAAATGGAGCGGGTTCAGAGTAAAGTTGACCGTAGTATGAAACTCCTAGAGAGTCTTTCTTCTGAAAGAAGCCGCTGGGAAGCTGGTAGTCGCACTTTCGACGTCGAAATGAGCACGATTGTTGGCGATGTTCTCCTTTCCGCTGCATTTTTAGCATACGGCGGTTTCTTCGATCAGCATTATCGTGAGGTTATGTGGCAGGAGTGGTCAGCCCACTTAACGGAGGCAAATATCAAATTCAAACCCGAGCTCGCCTTTACTGAGTATCTCTCTACTGCGGACGACCGTCTGAGTTGGCAATCGAAATCTTTGCCATCAGATAACTTGACAACAGAAAATGCGATCATGCTCAAACGCTTCAACCGCTATCCCCTTATTATTGACCCCACTGGTCAAGCAACCACTTTTCTGCTGAACGAGTACAAGGAACGAAAAATTACCGTGACTAGTTTCCTAGACGAAGCTTTTCTCAAAGTCCTGGAAAGTGCGCTTCGATTTGGAAACCCTTTGCTGATTCAGGATGTCGAACACCTTGATCCTATCCTAAATGCCGTCCTTAACAGAGAAATACGGCGAACTGGTGGACGAGTGCTCATTCGATTGGGGAGTCAGGACATAGATTTTTCGCCTGCGTTCACAATGTTTCTTTCCACGCGAGATCCTTCTGTTGAATTCTCCCCGGATATCTGCAGCAGAGTAACTTTTGTCAACTTTACCATGACGCGTAGCAGCCTTCAAAGCCAATCACTCGACCAAGTGCTCAAGGTTGAGCGACCCGATACGGAACGCAAAAGGACGGATCTTATGAAGGTCCAAGGAGAATTTCGTCTCCGCCTTCGTACGCTTGAAAAACTGCTTCTTCAAGCTCTTAACGAATCCACAGGAAATATCCTCGACGACGACAAGGTTATCGATACACTGGAAACGTTGAAGCGAGAGGCAGCAGAAATTACCCGCAAAGTTGAGGAAACCGATGTCGTCATGAAAGAAGTGGAACAAGTCACAGCTGAATACTTACCTCTCGCTCAGGCATGTAGCTCGGTTTACTTCGTGCTGGAACAGCTGAACCTCGTCAACCACTTTTATCAATTCTCACTTCGCTTCTTCCTCGACATCTTCGATTATATTCTACACCACAACCCCAACCTGAATGGTATCAGCGATCATAGTCGGCGTCGTGAAATATTACTGAGCGACCTGTTCCTCGTGGTGTACAGAAGGACATCTCGCGCACTACTCTACCGCGACCATGTCATGCTTGCCGTGCTCTTGTCTCAGGTCAAATTACGTGGCGTTGAGGAAATTGGACCTGAATTGGAATTCTTGTTGGAGAGCGATGGTGTTGTTGCAAGCGTTGAAGAGGCTTCCCATTTATCTTTCCTGACCCCTGACCAGCAGCTGAGACTCAGCAACTTTGCCAGGCAGAATCTTTTCAAGCCTGTTCTTACGCATATCACGAACCATGAGAAAGATTGGGTACCATTCTTGGAGTCAAATAACCCGGAAACTCACGTACCCTCACCTTGGGAAGCAAACACTCGTAAGCCCATGACATAGCTCAAAGGGGCTCTCTTTTTTCTAACATCGCTGATTTCTAGCTGCGGTTGATGCTATTCGCGCCTTGTTGATTATCAAATGCTTCCGGCCTGACCGCCTCTTGCAGTCAACGGCACTCTTCGTACGAACGGTCTTCGAAACGGACCTGTCGGTGGAATCTACATTCAACCTCGGTAGGATGGTCTCCGACGAAGTATTAGCCTCAACCCCTATTGCTTTGGTCTCTGTGCCTGGGTATGACGCCAGCTACCGTGTTGAGAACCTCGTAGAAAATACTGGAGCTCGTTCAACCTCAGTAGCTATGGGCTCTCAGGAAGGTTTTACACTTGCAGATCAGGCCATTGCAACTGGGTCGAGGCAGGGGTCATGGGTACTCCTCAAGAACGTGCATCTAGCACCTTCATGGCTTGGCCAGCTTGAAAAGAAGCTGCAGACTCTCAATCCCCATCGTAACTTCCGACTCTTTTTAACTATGGAAGCCAACCCCGCTATCCCCGTCAACATTCTCCGACAGTCACGTTTGATCATGAATGAACCTCCACCGGGAATTAAAGCCAATCTCCTTGACTCTCTCCGAAACATTACCCCTTCTCGGCTCACGAAAGGCCCTGCAGAGAAGGTCCGTCTATACTTCCTACTAGCATGGTTCCACGCCGTGGTGCAGGAACGTTTGCGATATGTTCCACTTGGGTGGAGTAAGGTGTATGATTTCAACGATTCTGATATGTCCTCTGCCTTTGGCGCCATCGATACATGGCTCAATTCTATTTCCAAAGGCCGCGCAAACATCAATCCCACGACGATCCCATGGGATGCTCTACGTACACTCATCAAGCAATCTGTGTACGGTGGGCGTATCGACAGCGACTTTGACCAGCGTATACTCGACGCTTTTGTCAATGGCCTCTTCACCCCTGCTGCGTACAATGTCGATTTCAACCTTGTTCCGAAAACGCCAGGCTCCCATACGCTGGAGGTACCTGACGGCACAAAAATGGAGCATTTCCTATCTTGGGCACAAGCTTTGCCAGACCGTGAACCACCGTCATGGCTGAGCCTTCCGCCGACCGCAGAGCGGGTCATTGCTATTGCGCAAGGTAATAAATTTCCCCGGAGATCAGCCCTGTCCAATTAATAACATGACTTTATCTTGCCAGGTAACGAGCTTCTCGGGCAACTCCGCAAGATGCGAATGCTAGCCGACGACGACGACGATGCGAGGACAACTACGACTACGAAGACCCAAACATCCCAACAGCCAGCGTGGATGCGTACTCTCCTAGAAAGATGCAAAGAGTGGCTTAACCAGCTACCTCCTGTAAGTCCTCCACCTATAACCATCCCATAAACGGTAACTTATTAGCCTCATTACCAGAAACTGAACACGCTAGCGAAGCAGTCGAGTGAGTCGGAACCGCTGTATCGTCTATTCTCACGTGAGGGCTCCATTGGACGCAAGTTGTTGGATCAGGTCCGCAAAGACCTTGCAGACGTCGTCAAGGTTTGCGAGGGCGAGCTCAAGCAGACTAATCACTTGCGTTCGCTCATGAGCAGCCTGACAAAGGGTATGTGCAATGTAAATTTCCGATTCTTCGTCTATTAACAGTAATGGCTCTAGGCACAATACCCACCCACTGGAGGCGATACAAGGTCCATAAAACAATGGCCGTCTCTGCATGGGTCGTTGATTTCTCAAGGAGACTAGCACAGCTTGAAAGTATAGCAGACATGGGCGACAGCCTGCACAATGTTGAGGTCTGGCTTGGTGGACTGTTTTTCCCTGAGGCATATGTCACTGCGACGCGCCAAGCAATTGCCCACAGAAAGAAATGGAGTTTGGAGACCTTGAGTCTTAGGCTTGATATAGAGCGAATGAATGACCCCGAGGCATTCATTGTTGATCGTATGTCGACTTTTACCACTCGTCAGCATGCGCCTTCGATGCTCACCAATACACAGGTCTTGCACTAGAGGGGGCATCTTGGGCTTCGGATAAGCTCGTGTTGAATGAAGGGGAAACAGTACGACTCGGTTCTTCACAACTTCGGTGGGTACAAACGGATGAGAACACTGAGGCGCCAGCCGGACTCCTAAACCTTCCCGTTTACCTTAATAACGATCGTAGCGACGTGCTGTTCACCGTGGATCTACCTTTCGATAATAGTGCTGGCGCCCTAGTGTACACGCGTGCAGTCTGCCTAACTGCAGGAGGCTGACCCCAATACGTTGCTTTATCCTTTTTTAAAAGTATTTCCAACTAAATCCCAAGTTTCCTTTCGATTTCACGATTTTGACGCCAATACCCATATAACACTTTACCAAACCTCAGAAACCACTCGCTATCTTGCCATACGTATACCCTCCAATAATCTAATACCGTAACGAGAATGAATATCACGATCTGATGTTTGCCTGCTATACTCATGGCTTGCGCCCACTCTGGCACCCGTGCTTAGCCTGTGTGACATGATTCGGTCCGAGTTGGTCGCGCTCATGTTCTTGATACGTAAAGTGGCCGCGACAACCGCCGGGGGCAGAAATATAATGGCAAACGATACGGTTCTCTACGCCCACTTGCATTTTAAGACAAAGCAAATTTCTTTCTACGATCAAGGTCCATTTATTATGGCGAGTCTTGCTCGTCAACCACGCTTCCACTAACAACCTCTAAGACAGTCCAATCGATTTCGACACCTCGCTCACGGAAGATAAGACGTGCGTCCTCAGCAATAGCCTCGTATCCGCCCGTGGCAAGAGCGAGTATTGTGGGGCCGGCCCCAGAGAGACATATACCCAGTAGCCCAGGGTGTGTTGCCGGTGTTATATTAGAAGTGACTTCTGGAAGACCCGGAATCTGATAGAAGAAGGCGTTGGACGACTCGGTCTAAACAAGATAGGAGAGACACTTACCAAGCGTTTACGGAATGGCTGGTGCACACGATCCTTCATTGCTTCGTAGATTAGTCCAGGATCAGGGGGATTTTGTCCGAGTGCTGTGGTGAGGACTGCCAGCCTTTGCATATTGAAAACCTAAAAGAGAGTAAATTTCATTCAACTCCGGGAACCCTTGAAAGTAGTTTTCCTATGCTGACCAAGTCTTTTCTTGAGTACTCGGTTGGAAGCA
>JABCKM010000011.1:2057-22851 GCA_018221805.1 Rugosomyces carneus
GACACGGAGGAAGGGTGGGAGTGGGAGTTGGTTAGAGAGAAGTGCAAGAAGCGGAGATTGTGGCTGAGGTTAGTAGCCACTGCTATCTTGTTTCGCGGTTTTGGAGGGCCCTTGCTGACTTTTCGTTGATGTTAGGTTGCTAAATGTGCGAAAGCCGGGGCATGAAGATTTCAGAGCTAGAAACAAAATGGACATTCTTTAAATAAATTAAACACCTGGTCATGGTGCGGTGTTAAAACCCATCATCATCCGTCTCACGTTGTCATCAACACGAAGCGCCAAACGCTACGTGACAAGGACGTGTAATCATACCTTTGGATATAACTCATTTACTTAACTTTAGAGCTGCTTTATAACAGTGTATATACATTCAATATACCTTAGATTTCGACTATTATTAAAACACTGAGCTTCAAGGCTTTCATAATTACGTAAGCACTCATCTTTACACTTTCGCTGTGAGGTTGTAGAGTATTCATCATGGCAAGTTTATGTTCTAGTCATTCGACTTGTCTCTGAATGCCTTTACAGCAAAAAGATCTTCAGCGCGAAGTGTTCGGTGGTTCAGAATCTGAACTCTCCTCAGACGAAGATGGTGTGCCACCCAAAGAGTGTCACAGTAGTTTCTTTTCAAGCTGAAACCATTTCTTTCCTCCTTTATCAGATATCAACCGTCTGGAATCCAGAAGACCAATAAAGCCTAGCGTCTCTCATGTTTCGGAGCCAGGCCCTGCTGCGTACGAGTCGTCAGCAGGTGACAGTGAGGACGAATACCGAGAACAAAGCCCCAAGTCTTCCCAACATAAACGCCCGGCCGCCGGTGTACGGAGGCGTTCTTCGACAGATGGGAAGCCTAAGCAGCGAAAGCGCAAGCGGCCTGAGGTTGTTGAGCCAGATTTTAGCGAGATGACGCCTGAGCAGGGTGAGTTTCTGTTTCCCTCTCGTAAATGTGGTTTCTTTTTGGTTTTTGCTAAGGCATTTTTTCTCCCTCCTAAATCTCAATAGCGAACAAGTACCGTCTCAACCAACAAATTGAAGCTATCATCAAACCCAAAAAATCCGCACGTCGGGGAAAGAAAAAGGCAAACGAAGAAGTGTTGGACAGTCTCGCAGACAACGAAGTATCACGTTTGCGTGAAACGATGAATGCGGCTGCAGAGGAGGACAGACGAGCGAATCTGGACCGAATTCCGGGTCTCTCGAAACTGAAGCTTCTCCCTGAAGCGATGGAGACACTGCAAAAGTATGTTTTTCTCATTTGCAGTTTTTTTCTTTCTTTCTAACTGTCACTAGGGCGTCTCTTGCTCAGTCCATGATTGACAACAACCTCTTGGAAGCTGTAAAACGCTGGCTTGAACCTCTTCCAGACCATTCTCTCCCCGCTCTCAACATCCAAAGAGAGTTCTTTACCATTCTCAAAAAGATGGAGTTTATCGACAGTTCGGTTCTCAAAGAGTCCGGTCTAGGAAAAGTCATTCTCTTCTATACGAAATGCAAGCGAGTAACGCCGGATATTTCCAAAACAGCAAATGAGCTCGTGAGCTTGTGGAGTAGACCGATCATTAAGAGGTCTGCGTCCTATAGGGATAGGGTTATCCCCATCATTGCGGATGACGGTGGGATGGATGGTGAGGGTGGTATGGGAAGTCAGGGACTGATAAGAGGAGGGGAGAAGTTGAATGCGATTCTGGCTAGGGCGAAGGACAATGAGAAGCAGCGAGTAAAGAAAAACGCTGTGTCTATTCCGCAGAGGGAGTTGGGGAATTATACGGTTGCGCCGAGGACTAATGCGGGTTTGGTGCTAGGGAGGGCGAATGCGAGTGTTGACGAGGATGTGGAGCGGCGAAAGAAGAATAATGAACGGTTGAGACTTCTCACACGGAAAGTTGGAGGGATGAAGTAAGGGCTATATGTGGTGATTGTATATTTTATTACAGGCCGTAAATTCTTGTTATTACACGCTCAAACCTCTAAAAACCTCTCCGTCACAGTTCATCTTCACGCAGTATCTGACGCATTTTTTCCAATACTTTCTCTTGCTCTTGTTCTCTCTTCCTCTCAGCTGGGTCCATGTTCTCGATGTCGATTATGTTATCCGAGTCCGACTCCAAACCCCCCGGGTGCTCCCATAGCCCTTCACTAGATGCCTGACTAGTGTCGTCTCCAAAAATATCTATGGAGTCGGCGGGCGGGCACTCGATGTCTGTCCCGGTCGCATCTTTCTTGCGACCTTTGCGATTCCCGATCTCTGAGGTCTGCCTCGCTGCTTCATTCATTGCACCATCCATCAACTCAAACCACTCTGCGGAACAAGTCAGGATTACAACACGCCCAACTGAGGGGATGGGTGGACTGACCGTTTTTTTCTTCAGAAGATGGGATTACCATGTTGTGTACCTTTACCGGAGCCTCACGTTGATGGAGCCCCAGAAAGACGGAATGAGTTATATTGTTGACGATACCAAACATCATTTTGCCGACAATCATCACTGACTGTCTTCCACGCGGGTACGGGCTGACTTGGCCCATGATTAGTCGTTGGCTAGTGACGGCAGATTTCCATTTTTTATTGAAGTGCCTTCCAACCCGCGGGGACTGGGAAAACATGGTAGAGGTTGAAAACATAGGTGCCTGTGGCAGACAGACCGAAGCTGATGAAGGAAACTTCGACGTATATATATATGCGTACTTCCTTCGCTCCGGATAGCGAGAACACCTGGATGGACTATACTCCGAGGCATGTGCTGAGAGAGTCATGCCAGCTGCGAAACCCCAGTTGAGTGTGCTGTACTTTTACCCGATATCCAGTCGGCGGGCGCAGAGCGTGATTCAGATCACATACTTACGTCCTTACAGTAATGGTTTTCTCTGCGGATGTGTGTTCTATCTTCTGTACCAGTGAACCAAACATTTGAATTTTCATGAGTGGGTATGACCAGTTTCGCTGGGCGTTTCGAGAATTCTGATATTCGCATAATGAGATGTATTGCTTCTGCGAAGCTAAATCATCACATAACTTTTTATAGCACCTCCCGGGGAGCATCCCCGTTCTGCGTGCAACTTATGAAGCTCAGTATGGCTGAGATGGAAGCCTGTCATATCATTTTAGATTGAGACTAGTTGCAGTTACAGTTACTGGCCAGGAACGGTATGTATTAAATAGTGGATCGACTGATATGTGATGGTGTGCCACGATGCAGGGCACGTTGCAAGAAGGAGGGATCGGAGAATGAAAACTGGGCCACACATAACCACGCTCTAGTTTACACTCAAATCATCCCTTCCTTTCATTCAATGAACGTAACTCATTCGCCGGGATTGCCTCCCCTGGCTATATTCACGCCTCACCCTCAGCTACCCCGCACTTATTCTTCTGTATCATCCTCGCTCTCATCGCCACGCACACCGAGAACACCATCATGCAGCTCCAACACGCTATTCACCGAATCAACCAACACCAATAACAGAAACAGTACAGATAGTTGGAATAGCTCAAACGCTGATGACTTGGAATGGGAATGGAAGCCAGACCAAATTCTTTTACTTTCACGCGTAAGTCTTATCATCTTAACATCCTTTTTGCCCTTTTCAAGCTCTCTTCTATAGACTCTTGACGCGTTGCCTGCTCATCTCGTCACCCCTTTTAATGGTCCAATACCGCCATCCAACCTCCTGGACAAAATTGCGCGCGGTATTGCACTGGCCAAGGGTCCTGTCGAATGGCCTCATTCTTTACGCGCAACACGCGTCAAGTTGATTGAAATTGCCCGTGATCGTGCTAAGGAACTGAAGGATTCTATTGCTGAGGTTGGATCAGACGTGGAAATGGACGAAGCCAACGATCGTACCAGCTACGGACGTCAATCCGGTGCCTCCGGAAAGATAGGCATCAAACGCCCACTCTACAGACAGTCGAGCATGGATTTTATAAGTACTGCTGATATTAGAGATAATAATAACATTCCTTGGTGCGCTGCCTTCCTTATTTCTTAGCTCCTCTAATATATCCTCGTATTTAGCCTAACTGACCGCATACAACGTACTAACCGGCTTATCTCGAAACCAACTTACCATCCTTTTACGAGAACTACTGCTAAGCTTTCTCCCTCTAATGGCTCAGGCAATGCATCCTCCCTTCTTAGCCCGTCTACGCCAAGCTCGTCGACTCTGAACACACTCTCTTCCTTCTCGTCCATGAACCGTGTACTTCGTCGCACGTCGTCCAATATTTCCTCGACGTCTGCATCTTCCATGTCAGTAAGGAGCGGTAATGGAGGAGTGTCGCTTCAAGATCCTAGAGTCCATCGCATTCGAAGGACCGAGTCCTTTTATGGCCCACCTACCCCTCCTAAGGATGTCAGGCATAAAGAAAATATCCAGGACTCTCCTCCTACCGCTGGCGTAAAAAGGAGCCCCTCTTTTGGAGCTTTAGCACAGGAGGCAAAACGTATTCTCGGCGGTGGTTTGCACATTAACGTGGAGGAAAATCACGAGTCTACAGCTTCTTCGGATGAAGAAGAGAAGGTTCGCGACAAGGGCGCTAAGAAAATGAGGGTCAAGGACTCCAATGGAGCGGCTCCAACTACGCCGACCAACATACGCTCTCCATTGAACTCTCCGCCATCAGCAGCTTCCTGCTCACCGAAGAAGATGAGGTCTAAGTCAAAAGTACCTGGCTCAGGCTGTAAATTATTACCCGCCCCAAACTCTCCAAACCCTGAGCGCAAGAAGAAAGGTGGTGCTCCCGTTTCCAAGGATTCACCATCAGACGCCGAGAGGAAAATTCTGGACAACCGCGCCACCGCCGCCGCCACTACAGAACGAAGGAGGCCTTCGGCCCCCATGAACTTGCAGCGAAATCCTAGCATACTGGGCGCTGAGCTCCCCCAAATATCCAACTCCGCTCTTCCGGCTCGACCTACCGAATATTCTTACCCACACTCACCTCGTGGCCATCACATTCGCTCAAGACAACAAGATCAAACACACATTGTTGACCCTGGTGATGTGTCGCCAATAAAATTTCTGGGCAGCCCACCGAAAGTGAAGACTCTTCGACGAGTTCAGCGTACTATCGGCCGACGGATATCTTTTGGAAGCCTTGTTCCTTCAGGTGAGGACGCTGACAACGAGGGAGAAGGTGAATTGAATGCACACAATCAACGTCGCCAGCGGGAACTGGGGCAGCTTGGAAGCGCGTTCCAAATGGAATGAACTAGACCCTTGCCCTTCCTGGATGAGAGCCCGCTCATTCGCAAAAACTGAAGAACTCTCGTCGCCAAGGAAAAAAAGGATCAACATTGTATTATATTTTATGTAAAAACAAAACATCATCACCGGACGCTGGCGGCGGGCTTACCACATTCTTGCACTGTAAATCAACTACACTATTCACCTCTCACCCGATCGTTTTTCCCGCCTGCATGGGTCAGTGTTTCCCACCCAACCACTAGACAACTGCGTTATATGCACGGCTTCATTCGCAAACAGGAGACCTCCTTTCTTTTCTTACAGTCTGCTTGCCGTCTGGGCCAGCAACTTTTGCGGGTCCGCCCCGTTGATATTGCTACCCTTTGGAACCCGCTCAACTCTCGCATTTCTTCTAAGAACTTCTTTCGTCGTGTGCAGTCACTCGTTTCCCCCAATCTCGAGCCTCCGACGCGCTACCTTACTACAGGTTTTGGAACACTCCAGGTTTATCTTATCCGCCTTTCATAGGCTTCACGTTCATTGTTACTCTGTCGAGTTCTTTTCTTTACTTCGAATCCACGTTCTTTTCCCCCCCATCACCCCATTCATTCATTTTTCCCTGTTATAGTCTGAACCCCACCTATTCCCTGCTGACTGAACACTCAACCGTTCAAACTTCCACGTTCATTTCTCCAATATTTTGATGCACCCATTCCACAACTGCCACTTACCACCACTCACCCATCTCAGATCTATCAATGGTACAAACGTATCGCACCTTCCTTGAGCGACTGATTTCAGTCTCATTTACTGCCCCACTTGCCATATATCTCAAATTGTACCCTCATTCTTTCACTGCAACTATTGCCCTTCACTGCACAAAACCATGTGCGCATTTCCATGACTTCTTAAACCCATGTACACTTGTAAGTTTGCCTCCAGCTTCATTTCATATTCACAACTGCTTCTCATGTTACATACCAACTTCTTTTTCTCCTATCCATTCTCTCTCTTAAGTTGAAATTATACTTCCCGATTGAATGAACCAGACCACCAAATATAATATATCAAAGGCGGAATTGGAAGATCCACCGATTCCAAGCAATAAGCCTCTACCTTGGACGTACGTCGAATTTGCATTAAGTCACTTCTCAAAAATCAGGCGCACCCCCAAGCAAAGTATTGCATATATAAATAGATCTATGGGAAGACCTCAATACTTGGTCAGCGTTGCACTACAGCGGCGGGAGAATATGTATTCCGATTTAAGGCGCGGCCCCGTCCTAACTACGACCGCCAAATACTATACTCTTCCTGTAATCTACTCAATAATCAGCACGCAAACCGAATCTCGTTGCAAGTTCTTACCCAACTCGTATCTGGTTGTGTCGGGGCTACCCGAAGAAATCACTCTGAAGCTACTTCCTGTTGTCTTTGCCGCCGTTCCATGATTTCTCGACGCTTCTCTGCTAGTAAGACAGCCGCACGTTCGTCCCACTGGTAGGCCCAATATCCAGCGAATCCGAACGCGGCCATAGATATTAGGTGGCCTCCGGGATCTTTACCCGAATTAGCAGCATGAACGCGCTGTGTGCCTTTTGAACTCACTGTCAAAAAGATTTCTCTTTTGTATTCCAAGCTGGCCAATCCTAGCTGCAAGTCCAAAGGCAGAGAAGCCGAGGATATTGGCCCAGAGTGTCATTGTTGTAAGTTACTGTGAGTGCTCTCAGCGGTTCAGGTTGTGTTCAGAAGCTTATGACAAATAGTGGCAAACAGATGGTCCTAAGCGATAGCACTGACCTATAAATGCCATGCACTTACGCCTTTGAAGTCGACCAAAATGTCAGAACAATCTCCTGAAGCCCAAACTGCGACGGCCATGAAACTTGAAACAGCAAAGCAAAAGAAGGGCTCTGGTGATGATGCGTTCAAGCAGGGGAATGTGAAAGCTGGTCAGTCCCTCTGCATCGCTCCTAATCTCCTATTCTATTGACGCGACGGAAGCTCTTTTATCTTATCACGAGGTACTACAAACCCTCTAGATTTTACAAGTTTCTCATCAGAATGGCAGGCGCTGATGTTTCTCTTGGGCTTGGACAAGTATGCAATCTAGTATTCGATGTCTGGAGACACTAATACTTTTCCAAAGAAACGCTTTGCAAAGTATTACAGGAGGCGCCGTGGCTCCTATAAAAGATAAAGACGGGAATGAGGTTAAAGAGAAAACAGAGGTAATTGAAATGTTCATCTGTGCCAGTGCCTGATCTAATGGAGACAATCGGACCCAGGTGGACGAATTGATCGAGAAGATATACGCTAATATGTGCGCCTGTCATGTGAAAAACGGAAACTGGCAACGCGCAGTCGATACAGCCGACAAAGTAAGTCGAAAAAAAACGCGTCACTTTGCTTCGGATTGGCTCACCGGAGCCCGTATCAAAAGGTTCTGGCTAAAAACGAAAATAACTACAAAGTGATGTTCCGTAAAGCGAAGGCTTTAGGAGAGATAGGTTTCTATGAGAAAGCGTACAAGATCCTCGAGCAGGTTAAAAATAAGAATCCGTCAGGTTCGTGGTGGTTATCACCCTTCCCCATATCAGACCTAAATTACGTGCACCAAGATGGTCCTGCTGTCGATGCTGAAATTTCAAGGCTTCGAGCCATTGATAACGAGCGGGACCGTGTCCACAAGCAAAAACTTAAAGGTAAGGTCCAAACAATGCATAATCTCCCTGTATTTTCATTAAATATCATCAGGTTTTCTAAACCGAGAAAAGAAAGAGCCGACAAAGGAGAGCACATAGCCATCTCACCACTTGACCGTTCACACATAGCTTTCTCTCCCGTATAACCTCTTAGTGATAGCCGTAATGTATCGACCTAAAGCACTCAGCAAGTAATCCTTTGGCTGACAATCAAACAATAGTAAAAAAAATTTAAGTTAACTTGGTGACCCTTTGTTCCACGAAATCTTCAGCGGTAAATCCTCCTTTCGGAGCTTTTACTACTCCAGCATCCTCGAGAGTGCTAGGTTCAAAAACAAGATGAGAGGTGAGTCGAAGTCCACTCTTTACTATTTAATAACATTACTGACCTGAGGGTGTCCATAATGACTTTTCGCTGTATCACTAGGCAATCTGTGGGGTAACCAACGGTTTCGAGCCAGGCCTCGTTGAAGACAACATTGGATGCTCTCAGCGCTTTAAGTAATATACGATACATACCTTGATGTCCTCTTCAGGGTAGCCGAAGGTTTTTTTGATAAACTCCACATTGAAGTTCTGCCGACTATCGGAAGAGTCAAAAGCACGGACATATTTCGTCAAACCCTCGAGAAATGAGGTCACATCCTCGACTGCCGCCCGAGATGGGTGTGCGGCAATCAGCCAAGATGGCCAGGGTGTTGGCACAGAGCCAATCTGACGTTGGCGACGGGGAACGATTGGACACCCTTGCTGTGTATTAAGAGGTATGCAGAGACGTACAAATTTGACTTCTCCCGCATCAGCGAATGGCTTCGTGGTGAACCACTCCCACATAAAAGCGCTTGTTGACTCGTCATTGACAGAGTTAATCAAGCCGCGGATGTCATTATTAACTTCGAAGCCAAACTGAAAACCTGTTGACGAGTTGTATGATGCAATTGTATACCTTGAAATTTCAAGTCACCCATCGGCCATCCTTGTTGTAAGGCCATCACACAAGCCATCGTCTGGCTACCGCTGTAAAGTAGTCAGGAGCGGGGAGCAGCCCATTGATTTTTCCTACCTTCCAGAGCGTGATATTCCAATAGTTGTTCCTTTCAAGTCAGAGATTGTCTTGTATTTGCTCTGTGCTCCAGTTATTACGGCCCTGTTGCACCGATCCTGAGTGAAATTAGCATAGGACTCGTGAAGTTGAGGCCCACCAATTGAGGGGTGTGGATACGAAACTCCCAACAAGTTTATAAGCAGTCGAGCCATTAGCAATTCCGGAAATCAGAGGATCGGTAAGCGCGCTATTCGTGGGATGATAACTTATGAGCTTTCACAAGACCGAGGATACAGAACAGTCTAACAGGAGACTGACATTGCAACATCAATCTCATCATTAGTTAGTCTTGAGATTAGCTGCCCAGTTCCACCTGCGTAGCACATAATACAAGAGTCAAACTAGGTGCAAGCATGTACCCACTGGGACATTCTACAAGCGTGAAAGTCTTGCCATTATCGGTCACAGCAAATTGTAGTAGAGGAGAGGAGAAATGCTCTCGAACTAATCTGTGTAATGTGGTTATAGTCGACCTTCGGTTTATGATAGCGCACCATATCCAATACGGAGTGGCATCACTGATACGGTGGTGAGTGAGTGAGAAAGTATTAGGTTGCTGATCGATGAATTTAGCTTGTTGGCTGATAAGATAAGATCCTGCCACAATAGTGTGACAGTTCGCGTTTGTGACAAGAGAACGAACATGGGGCTGGCGCCCGCGACCGCTTTGCTTCAAAGCTACTTTCCTTTTGTAGAGGACCTGAAATCTTATCTGGCGAGGATAATACAGGCATCCGACCATGTAGGTGGAGTGCTAAACATGTTTGGAGCAAGGGAAACAGACTCTTCTCTATATGCAACCCTCGTGGACACAACATTTGTGGCGTCAACTGCACAGGTGGAAACCCTAAACAACTTGTCATTCAAGATGTTTCCAGCTGTGTTGGATATGCGAGAGGTAAAGGAGAAGTCATGGATTCATTCAAGACTCATTCAAGACTCTCACGTATACAGGTACTTGACAAGGCTCAGGAGAGAGTATTTCGGAGTCGCAATGCGCAAAATATCATCACGGCAGGATATCGACGAGTTAGCAGATTGCTTCTCGACCTTGATTATGGGGCTCACGTCTTTTAGGCGTCTAGAGATGGTGATCGAGGTCGGCAAGATATGTCCCGAGTTGGAATCGCGAACCATTTCGTTAACACCATCGTGACCGCGCTTCAGTCACCGGAATGGAATTTACTTCTTCAACGGTATGGCTAGTCGTATTGCCTTTCTTGAAACGACCGCTAATTGCTTTATATGAATAGTATCGGTGTGGATGCTATGCTACATCTTCTCACTGAAACTAGCATCTTCGTATCCCTTCCAAATGGTTGTCTCTGTCAAGTGACTGGAGAGCCACTTATCAACATGGCTCCACATTTAAGAGCCGAAGTCAAAGAACAGCCGATACGACCCCCAGCCGAGAAGAGACCATTCCCATTCCCTGATCAGCATGGTCAACACCCCGCGAAACGCCACCGACCGCGCTCATCAGCTACTAGGTCTAAAAGGCTTTCGCAGGATAAAATGACTAAGTAAGGTTTCAAGGATCAAAAATCTGCGCAGGGCTTATGCACTGTTAGAAAAACATCTGCGAATATATCCTTCGCCCATTCTAAAATATTTTATTCAAGACCAGAGCGTTTACCAGAAACTGGGAGAATTGTTGTGGGCCTTTCCCGAAACCGTAGGTGTGCTCAACATGTCAACGTTGTGTATTCAGAACATCCTATTCCGTTAGATATCCTGAACAAAATACATCCTTCGTACCAGCGGTCATCTAGTACCAAGCCAGGCGACTATGTTGACCCTGATCCTAAAGAACAGCAACAGCATGCTCGTCACTTGTCCAAGTATGTCTTTCCTCGACAATACGGCTTGAGGAATGCGTTTTCGGAGACCAGCTCGAAAAGACCCATGGCGCACTTCACGGATTATTCCGATAGGGAGGCTGAAATCAAGGTTGTACATTTGTGATCTATGTCGTTAAATGCTCATTAGAGCAGACCGAAGGGCCCTGCAGAACTCCGAGACGCCTTAGAGACGTCCTTCGTCTCCTGGACAAGATGCTGTGGAGGCATGGCAAGTGTGGTTATAAAGCCTTACGAGAGAAAGCTTGTCCATCAAAGGTATTCTTAGCTCTCTTTCCTCGCCTTTTCCCATCTAGAGTTTTCTTAGGTCTGTAGCACAGATGGCAAACAGCTGGATTCTAGCGTTATTTTAGTATGTTCATACCTTCTTCGCTGCACACTCAATAATAAGACGTTCTACAGGAATGCGTCTCAGAGCAATCCATTATTTTGACCCAGATGCAAGCGACTGATGACACATCCTATGACTCTTGCGGGGATCGAATACTACCTTTTGGGTCGACACAAGCTGAGCGACATGCTAAAGCAAAACCTCGATTCGCAGACTTTGCTTGCTCATATGTCGAGGTCAGTTCTGTCATATGTACTGGCAAACTACTAACTGTGTGCAAGGTCTACCGCTACGTAATCTTGGTCACTAACGCTGTGATACCGAAAGCATTTTGGGGAGGTAAGAAAAATATGAAGATTATCTTCAATCGTATGTTTTTTGCGATCATGGATGACTATTACTACTAATAGCGGGCTCTCAGATGTCAAAGCCTTCATCCACTGCCGACGTTATGAAGATCTGACCCTCCATCACACTCTGCAAGGATTCAGTACCTCCGCGTGCGATTGGTTGATGCCTCCCGGCGTAACTGCACGTCATCAAGCAAGAGTATCGGTTTCAGATGCCTTGAAGCGTAGAGAAATACTCGAGGAATTCATTTATTGGTATTTTGATTCTTTCGTGACTTCTTTGTTGAAGGTAAAGCATTAGCTCAGTCCTAGCCTTGTTGTGATGGATTTTCTTCCATAGACTTCCTTCTACGTCACGGAAACTTCTGCGTTTAGAAACCGTGTACTCTATTTTCTTCAGGACGACTGGGAGGCAATGTGTGCACCCCTTATTGAACGACTGACCGGAGGTACATTTATGAAAATCTCAGATGTAGGTGCATAAGTTGCTTTTGCTTTATGCTAGTCTTATCTCAGCATAGACCGAAGCGGCGGAGGTACTACGGCAACGAAAGCTTGGTTTCTCTTTTGTGCGCCTCCTTCCGAAAGAGACCGGAGTCCGGCCAATCGTCAATCTCCGTCGTCGAACAACCGGAAAACGAGTCAGCCTGTCAAGTGCCCTCTGGTTATCTTTGACTCATATTCGTTAGCATCGCTTTCATTCGGAACAGTCTATCAATCAGATCTTACAAGCCGCTTTTCATATCTTGTCATATGAAAAAGTAAGTCAACGGTGTAAGAACTGGCTCTAAGTCTTTAACATGGACCCGGATAGCAAAATAGTCACGATCGCCTTGGTGCTTCTGTATCTAGCCGAGACGACATCTATACCAGACTGAAGGATTTCAAATCTCGCTTACCCCGCTTGTCTGATGGCAAATTGTTGGTTTCAACGGTTTACTTGCTGAAATTGGTGCTAACTGTCAATGTCAGACCCAAACTTTATTTTGTCAAAATGGATGTCCAAGCTTGTTTTGATACTATCGATCAAACAAAATTACTGGAAATCCTACGTGAACTGTTATCTGAGGTGACGTTTCCTTCTTCCAGGAACTTTTTCTTTACAAACGTCTCCAATAGGACCGCTATTTGATTCAGCGATACGGACAGGTACAGTCATCTACGGGGCGTGTGAAGCGCACTTTTGTTAAAAAAGCTATGCCAGAGGGTAATGGCTCTCATTGATTTGCCATTCCTGGCTCACAAATATCTATGGTTGTCAGACGATCATCCTCATTTTCTTACCTACGCAGCCAAATTGGCCGGTTTACTACGGCAGACGATCTTTGTAGATCAAGTGGGCCAAGTAAACATATGTAACATCTATTTGGCTAATGGGGATACAGGTTGTGTACTCGTATTCGCAACGACAAGATATTTTGTCACTTTTAGAAGAACATATTACGGAAAACATTGTCAAGGTACACTTATGTTGTTGCTATGTAAATCGAGAATTCTAAAGGTTGCAATAGATTGGGGCACATTACTATCGACAAACAGTCGGCATTCCACAAGGATCAGTTCTCTCTTCTATACTCTGCTCATTCTTCTACGGCGACCTTGAGCAGAGGTTCACTGACTTCAGCTGTGATCCAAAAAGTGTATGTATCTAAATTTTGAAAAATCTGTCTTTTTGAATCCCTGTCTAGGTCATGTTCAGGTTCATAGATGACTATCTGTTTATCACTAGTAGTAAAACAAAAGCCATACAATTTCTTGAGATGATGAATAAAGGTCTGTTTGATGCACTCTCGTCCGCTTGTTTTATCACAGATTTTGTCTAGGTCACCCTGAGTATGGATGTTTTATCTCTAAGGATAAAACTTTGACGAATTTTGATTTTGGCATTGAGATAACTGCTGTAACTGAGCCTATGCAGCAAAGTAAGTGGCTCTTTACACTGGCTGACCTTGATTATGATTGTCTACGAACAGGTTTCCCATGGTGTGGCTACATGATCAATATGAAGGATCTGTCTGTGTCGGTGGATTATTCCAGATATCATGGGATCAGTGCGTCACCTCAGGCGTCCGATCCTTATTTGACGGTGCTGACTTTTTCGCTGAAGGTATGCGTGACACATTAACTATTGACCGGTGTCGGAACCCGGGTGTGAAATTTACACAAAAAATGCTTTGGTAGGCAGCTTATGACTAAATCGGGTGTTTTATCTTGTGCTTGATACGTGAACTACAGGCTTGTGCGAGCAAAGTGCCATCCCATACATCTTGATCCTACGCTGAATCCGACATATGTGATCTATCTCAATTTATACCAGAATTTTGTGGTCTGCGCAATGAAAATGCACGGCTACCTTTCTGGCTTACAATCAAGCAAAAACTCGGACTTTATTTACAGTGCGTTAACTTTTTTTTTTGTAGTTCACAATGCTGATTTGCCTTCAGACGCTATACAAAAGATGATTTACAGCTGCAATACGTCACTTCGACATGGACAGAACAGATCAAAAGTAAATTCCGGCCAAAGTAATTCATCCATACGGAAGCCAGTTGTGTTTTGGTAGTGCCTGGTTTTTATCCTGCTGTCACTCGCTGACATATGAGTGCAGGCTGGGAGCTCATGCCTTCTATCACGTTTTGAAGAATAAACCTAGTCGATATCCACGCGTCCTTCGATCCCTGAAATTTGAGCTATCTCGTCCGCGGAGCAAACGGTTCAAGAAGCAATTCTCTCGGTTGACCCGGGAGGGGTTAGCTAGCCTACGTGAAATTCCATTCTAAACAACTTTGTGGGGTTACGCCACAATCGCATGCGAACGCAGTTCCTTTAGTGATTTCGGGGGGGAGTCTATTTAGAAAAGGTGAGGGTGTACATGAGCCATTCATGAGCCGATATGGGCATTAACACGACTCGTAGGAAATGCCTACATGCATCTGATATAGTTCGATTCGAGAGGCGATTAAAAGTTTCTCTTCACTTGGTTCAGTTATGAATGGTATCGTTCTGAGATGCTCCGACTGCCTTTATGTTTCTTTTTGCATCTGTCACCATTCCACGTACTGTTACTGTGTTTTCTCCCATAAGATTCTACTTCCCATATCAGTTCCGGGCCGTGTTCGTTTGTCAATATGTAGTTGTCACCGATCTAGCCGACACACGTGATATTACCGTCCCCGGCATCGGGTGACGTCGTTCGACTGGTCTAATGGTGTTCACACCGATTCCTACAAGATTTCTCAGCAGCTGCCACTCGTATTTAAGGCCTTCAGTGCTCCAGATTAAATTATTTCCCAAAGACTACACCCATCTGCGTTTCTATTCTTCGCACTCAGCCATGTCCACCTTTCATACACTCAAGGCTGAGAAGCCGGACGGCCAGACGTACAATTTTGCTGATTTAAAGGGTAAAACCGTTTTGATTGTCAACACTGCATCTCGTTGGTACGTTTGCAGCACAATTTTACCTTGATATCTTTTCACCGATAACGCGGTCTCAGTGGATTCACCCCCCAATATACTGGTATGTAGGCAAACTTCATCGGTATAACTTGTTCCAAGACTTTCTTTAAGGCCTCCAGAAACTCCACGACAAATACAACGACAAGGGGCTTGTCATTCTTGGTTTTCCTTGCAACCAGGTATTACTTCAAGCCAGACTCGTTGGCTCTCAACTTTACTGATGACAATCTCTCTCCAGTTTGGTGGACAGGAGCCAACGGACGACGCCTCAATTGGCGAATTCTGTACGAAGAATCATGGGGTTACATTCCCTCTGATGAAGAAGTCTGATGTTAACGGCGATAACACCAATGAAGTATTCAAATGGCTCAAGAACGAGAAAGCCGGCATTCTAGGTTTAACTAGAATCAAGGTTCATCCTATCTTACTTTCTGAAACAACTATTCACTGACCTACGCTCAGTGGAATTTTGAAAAATTCCTCGTCAACAAAGAAGGCAAGGTAGTGAACAGATGGGCATCATCGACGACACCAGAGGCCATTGATGCAGAAATAGCCAAAGTTATCTGACTAGATGGCCCTTACAACCGGTCAAAGCTTTGACACTTAGGTTATATGTACAAGTTCTCCTGTATCACTTCAGTTGGGTTTCAGCGCACACCAAAATCTGGTGTACCGTACATAGTGTAGTACTTACCAGCTTCGAGTAAACCATCCTAGGTTACACTGGGATCCACGAAAGCTTAGATACTGCCTCGTGGTATGATATCTCTTGAGCACTCCATCTGCTACACAAACGGCTTGACTTGAATGCCAGCGGTTTTGCATCATATGAAACGACCAATTGCTGGTCTAGTTTCTCACCACATTCTCTATCCTAGCGCCAGCACCCTAGTATATTTGCCCCGAGAAAATGGCACCTAAGAAGGCGAAGAACCACCCACGATACAAAACCCCCCACCCTTCCTCCCGAGTGATCTGCTTAACACAGTCATATGCGTTTTTGTACGGTTCCAAGTCACTATCAGGTCGAAACCTAAGAAACAGAATTGTCAGATTTCCCTCCAATCGTATGTTTCAAGACCCACGTACCTAACTGCAATTCCTTTAGCATCGTAGTCAAAGCAGCTCTGTGGTGACGAGGCACTTTCAATGTCAACGTCAACAGGTTGGGCAGAAGGCTCAACCAAAGACTCAGCAGTCCTAGTTCCTCCTTCATTCCGCTGCACCGCGAGGCGCGTAGTTACTACGTCAAAGGGAGCCAGTACCAGGGTATTTGCGAGAACCAAAAGCACGAAAACAAATATTCGCAGGGGGTAGTTTGGGGAGTCTGTAGAGTCCCAGTTATCGGGCCCAGCCATGCTATTGAGTGGCCGCAGGACCAGAATTCGAAGGGATATATTAACCACGAGCACCGACAAGAGACCGAACGAATATATTCTCCATGGTTTTTCGCATTCATAGTGACTAAAGAGGGTCTTCATCCCATCTTTAACACTGCCACCAAATACCTTTAGCCTGGCACGGGTAGCGATTGCGCTTGTGCAATCATCAGAATTAGCAGCGATGAAAGGACGGAAGAGTAAGAACGTACCGATAGACCCAAGTCAGTGCAATGGTATAGAAAATAGCCCGAAATAAATCTCTTTCAAGACTCTGGTCAACAATCGCTGGGCTAGGAGATATATATAACCTCGGCATTCCCCCATGCGAAAAGAATGGAATGAAAATATTAACAATTATTGTAGGTACTAGAAAACACATTAGCGATTACCATGGAAAAAGAATTCGCATCAACAAACGAACCGAGGCCTTTAAACAGTCCAGCATAACCCTTTAACCCATATGTTCATATGTTCGTAGAACGAGATCAAAATAGGCCGGGACACACCTCTTTCTGCCGCACTCTCTTTGCAATTCCAAAAAAAGTAGGCTTATCCGTTACATTTGCGGACTCCGTGACTGGCAAATGACTTGGGGTGCTTTCAGTATCGCTATGTACCTTCTGTTCGGTGGAAACTGGTCCGTCCGCCGTTGATTCATGAGATGGGGCTTTGTTAGCCGTTGCATCGTCATCCTTGGACGAATTGCCTTGGGTAAGAGGTTTAGTTGCCGTATCGTCTTGCCTTTGGAAGGCCCCTTGTGCAGGATAATATGCCAGCCGATATCTCACAAGAATGCCATTGAATGGAACAAGACACAAAGAGAATAAGTAGAAAGGAAGGTACATCAGTCAAGGGAGTGAATAAAGTAAGTTCTAGTAAGATGTTTTCCGTCGCCAATTCCCGAAAGCTGGTTGACGCCATCAAGGTCATTTGGTCTATAAGATAACGAAATACTTACCATAAGCTACATAGAAGAGTAAGATAATCGATTTACTAATGATCAGGACGGAGACTTACAAGCTGTGGACTTTGGAACACACCAGCGCTTACGATAACTTCGTGTTTCGCCGTGACGTTTTGGATATTGAGATTGGATTTACCAGCGAAATTAGCCGCAACAGGCAAGGCTGCACCACGAGCAAGCTGAACGCCATATGCGGAGACTTTTTGGCCAGAGTTACATAAAAGGATCTTAGTTGCCAGTGTGTCTGAAAAGAATTCTAGGTTTCCATTGCTGGAGTCCCGCACGTTTGACAACCGCTCATGTACCGATGATCTCAAGTGGTTTTCATCGACGGTGACACCGATTGGAGCAACACCACTTTGTGAGTCTCCGATGATGGAATTTTGATCAAGGATAGGAATACCGGCTGCGGTTAATGTCCCAACTAAAGCAACGAGTTGGAGGTCTACAAAAAACAGCGTCAAAATACTGATATAGGATATCGGACAGATCGCAACCTAGTAATGTAGGGTTGCTAACAAAGACATCCAACGGAAGACCGCTAGTTTTCAACCATCCGTTGAAACCATGATCGGGTGATAACAGAGGGACATGATCTAAACTGTGTTCTATGAGACGAAAGTAGGCTTGCATTTCGTTTCTCGACCAAGTCTTGTCGTTGAACGTGCTAGCAATGCCGTCAAAGTCCTGCCTAGTACCACTAATATATTGATCATGGCATTGTGGACCTAGTGGGGTTCCAAGTCAGGACATGTCTGTACGAACGAGTGGATGGCCAATACCGTGGACCCTCCCAGAGCCCTCGCTCTTGGGTACCTAAAATGAAGTGTAAATTCTTACTCTCTTCGAATATTTGAGAAATTTCCCCAACCAAGCATCGTCTCGTTGGACACGGAAACCATCAGGATATTCCGAGTAAGTATAGTTCAACTCGATCTGTGGGTCTTGAAACCGATTTAATTATCTGTGTAGGTAGGGGGAGTGCGGATCGCAAACCTTCAAGTGATCGCAGATTGAAAGCGGGCAAAGTAGTATTGAAGTTGACTACTTCGTGGCCAGCATCAATTAACAAAACTAAAGCGGCATGGTTTGAAAGCACATTGGGCAATATTTCGAAGCGACTGTACCAGAAAATCCAGACTCTGCGAGACGAGATGCAAGCGGTCCTCCTCCAGCGCCGGATCCGACAACAATAAAGTCATAATCAGCATTTGAGGAGTCGGGACAAGCTGGGAGGGAGGCGAGGACCGTGATAATGAAGAAACTCAGCCATAATAAGCAAATCATGGAGGAGGTGGGGGGCGGCAGTTCATCTAGTGGACAATATATAGGCTATGAGCAATATGTGCTTCTTGATCCGAGTATGTATGGGAAAAAGCGGCCGGACGGAGAAAAGCCATACAGCAAACATGTTTCTTGTATTACTATATGGTGTCAGACGAAAGAAGTATGGAATCGTGAGCTTGCTATGGTGATGCTACCTGTGCGGGGAAGAAGTTCGATATGCCTTCTGATTGACATTATTGTCAGAAGAGAATTTGATGTTGATTGTTGGAGCCATTGCTTGTTTGAGTTGATTTACACAATTGGTGCCCAACAAGTCCAAGCGACGCTATGGCCACTGCTCTCTCTCCAGTCAGCGAGAAAAGTATCTACTTTGACGCCCCTATTGCACACTTTCCAATGTTGTCCTCTCATCATCCTCAGCCTCTTGTCGACGCTCCCTCAGACAACCCCAATCCTCATGACGTCATGGGCTCCGACTCTGTCGTTGAGAGACCAGAGACCTCTTCTGGGTGGCTGCCAGCTGTAGACCTGCTACCCGAGTCAAAGCCTCCTTATGAACAACACGAACACGCCACAAACTTGAAACGCTCATCGTCCCGGCGAAGCCTGTTCACCACCTCAGATGGTCAGCCCATCGAAGGGGCGACGTTCATCGCCGGTGCCGCGACCACTGGTCCACACTCCGTTGCCCAACACGATGAAGAAATTCAGACAAGAACAGATGCAGCGAACGCGGTATTAACGCCTAAACAAAGGTCAAATATTGCAAAAACAGAAGGTATTTTGGTCTACACTCCTCGAACGTCGTCATAATTCAGGTGATTATAGCCAAAGACGCCAAACGTCTGTCAAAGGTCATCAAAGAAGAGGGCCGCACAGAGAAACAGGCGTTCAACATCGCTCTCGCGGAATTGGCAGACCTCCAAAAACTGCAGGCCGCTACAATCAAGGTTTAGTCTCTTTCAACTTATATTCATGTGAACATTTTCCGAATATATATTAGGCCCAAGAAGATGCACACAAAGCTCGAAACAAGACACTGCTTGAGTTGAAAAAGCAAGAAGCCCTCTTTTTGGCTGCTCGTACCAAGTACCAGGCTGCACAAGCGCACCTCGCCTCTCGGGACGAGACTATCGAGACCATGAAAGAAAGCGCCAGAGCTGTCACCGAACAGTTGCAGTCAAAGTCTCAGGAGGTCGATAGCTTGCGGACGATGTACGCGGTTGATGAGAGGGAGCGTGCTGCACGCCTAGCTGTCATGAATGGGAAGCGAAAGTCTAAATGAGTGATCGGCCAAGCTGTTTAAGCAGATTGTTTCCTAGTCAGAGAATGCGCACTGTTCGACTTTGCCACACCAATTAGGTCTTGTGTTAATTCCGTTCATTGTTAGCTGATAAAGATAGTTCATATTCAGTATGTGTGCTGCGACAGATCATCCATCCAGTTATATACTCCTTCAAGTACGTGTAAGCGTAAAGGGCTCTTATCCAAATAATAAATACCAATTAGATCACGTCTATCCAGTTAGAAATCGCCCAGGACTTCTCTTTCTTCGGCGGCAAGTATTTCTTGCCTTCCAGGGTATAGCGCAGTGACGACCTCTTTCTCCACCCATCGTCGTTCCAAATCCTCGCCAAAGGGGGTGAGGGTATAGGAAATTGACAACGCTGAGAGTACTCCGCCATATGCATGAGATATACCTCCAGACAAAACATAAGCCAGAAAAAAAAAGTTCAAGTTCAAGTAAAACGCACCTGTATCTATGATAAGGATTTTTCCGTTACACCTAGAGACTATCCTCTGCAGGAGGAGATTTTTCAGGTCATCGAAAGTACTGTTTTTTTCATAAGCAACAACTCACCTCAAAGTCAGGTGTATGACCCATTACCATACGTCGCGTTCCGGTTCTTGCAAGGACATCATCGACCTTTGAACAAGCGACTTCTTCCGGGTCGAGAGCCCATCCACGATACCATAATGGTCCATTACCAGCATACAAATTTCGCTCCGGTGACGTGGCACCTAAGGAGGAAAGATCAGTCACAGGCATCTAGCCAAAGAAAAAAAAAAGCAGCATAAACTCATACTCTGGGGGAAATTATACCCGGCATTCGGTGGATGCGGTAATGGTTGCTTTCTATGTTGCGCTTTACGAAGTA
>JABCKM010000011.1:23149-66430 GCA_018221805.1 Rugosomyces carneus
GAGGAGTGCAAAGGAAGACGGCAGGCTGTTTTGTAATTTTCAGCCCAAGAATGGCCAATGCCACCCTTTGAGAGTGCGCGCTGGCGTTCCTTAATTGAGCCAAAGGTGTCGAGCTCTGTTGGCCTTACATATCTATGATAAGGCAGTTGAGATGCAGATTGGAGCGCTCAACAAAGATAGCTTACCGCCAGTCCCCTGATAGGTTAACAAGATGTCAATATACGAGTACGCAGTGTCAACCCAAGTTCTCCTTACCGACTGCATTCATGAATTCATGGTTGCCTAGAAGATTAATCACGGTGCCCCCACGAGCGCTTGCTTGATCACGAAGTTTATCCATCAGTTGGTACAATGCGATTGTGTCGTCGCCTCTTTTGAGTGAAGGAGATAGTATGAAGACTTTTGCCCTTCTACAACAAAGTTTTGACAAACTCACCGATCAATTATGTCTCCCGTTTGCACAAAGTAATCCACATTTCCTGTCCAATTGCCAAGTTTGTCCACGACACCAGCAAACTCCAGGACTTGCATCGCATTAGGCAGGTCCCCGTGTAAATCCCCCACTGCCACTATGCGTCTGGTAAATGGCTTCCTGGTATCTGACGATGGCTTATTCCATTTGAGTTTGTCGTCGTCTAATGACCTCAATAACGGTTTGAACACCAAGGGAAAGATACTCCGAAGTAAACTTGGCATGTCCTCCATGTGTACAAGCTCTTGGAGTTCTAAAGTATACATAAGGTAGAAGAGAATGAGAGGGGGAACAACCACCCAAAAAAGCAGAGTGTTTCGCAGTGGCGGCATGGTAGCTTGGGCCCAGCTTTGACCAGCCGTTTGTAGAAAAACAACGCTGTCCAAGAATTTCGGGAGCCATAGATACGTGGCTATACAGTAGCGAGTGATGAATTGATCCGTTCCTGGCCTATCAATATAGAGAAGGCTACATTCTACCTACACTAATACCACACGAATACGCCGTTATTCCTTTGGAGAAATCCGTTGCTGCGACCCAGGGCAGCTTGAATATATCTTAATCTTATCAGCCTCATAGTGTCCATTGGTGAGCAACCTTCAACGACCAATAAGATTAATCATTCATTTTTGTTGTACCTTTTCAGCATTTCAGTATTACGCTAGTTCTCATCAACAAAATGCCTTTCCGAGGCTGCGAGTGTCTCAATCGAGTGAGCGACATCTACTCGTCTGCTTGCCCAGCAGTGATTACATCGTCTGTGTTGGTCGTTAATTATAGATCATCAGAGCAGGGTCTAAAACATACCAATTTTCAATACGGCACGGACGAGCTAAACATGAATGTGATATCAACTTTCGTCCGAGGCGCGTGAACTTGGATCCGTACCTGAGTGGCTAACAAGTATTGTTGCCTTTTCGAGATCAACGGGTCGTATACAAATTGCCTTTTCATGTCTATGCCAGTCATGAGTACGTATAAACAAACACATGGAGGTGAATCAAACCCACCACTTTCTCCCCTCCCATTACAATCAATTCCTAGCGTTGAAATCTTCTCGTTGATTTGCCTGCTCTTGACCTCCGCAAGTGTCTCAATAGGCGGCAAGCCACTGTTCTCTGCTAGTGCAAGTGGAATAGCATCAAGAGCAGATGCAAAAGCGCGCATTGCATATTGTTCTATCGAAGGAATCTACGCACACTTATGAAACTGTATAAGCAATATAAATTTATGCGTACCTCGTCTGCTGCCTGTGCTACTGCCACAGAGCAGCTAATGTCAGCAGCACCTCCGCCGTAGACTACCCGGTTGTCAACCACGAGATTTCGGACGACACAGATGGCATCATGAAGGGCACGCTTGGCCTCGTCAACGATCTAGATGTTCACTTGAGGGACATCCGAACATAAAAGAGTTATACAAGAAAAATACCATCTTGTTACTCCCTCGGACAAAAATCGTGACAGCGCGTGTATTTGCACACTCTTCAATGACGAGCATTTTATCACGCGTCGTTCCGAATGAAACTTCCCGCACGATGCCCGCCTTGCCCAGCTTTTCCTTGGTAAGGTCCTCAAATCGAGGTACGATACGGCCTTGTGTAGCGATCGCAATAAGCTTTCGTGAGTTGAGCCAACGAGGTTCATCAACGAACATTCGTGTACATACCTCAATCTCCGGTCCGCCAACCCACCTTACTGCGGGTAGTTCGTTTTGCATCAACAAGTGGTTGGCCTCATCATCGAAACCCCATTGGCAAATGACCAGGTTTGCACCAGTGTCCTTCACCCTTTTGATCATATCCGAGAACTTTTCCTTTTCGTATTCCCTGAGTTTCTTATACTCTTCCACGCTCGTGATATCCAACTTATGTTTTGTCTTGGGGCGCGGGGGTTCGAAGGGACATGTAAGGATTGCCAAGCGTGCATCTTCTACGGAGTGAGGCATCTGGGGATGAGACATATCTTTGTCGATGAGTACCCCCTTGATCAATGTTGTGTCGGCGAGGGACCCTCCAACTTTTCCATCAACCTTAATGAGGTCGAACAAAACATCACGGCGCTCAAGATCAGCTACAGTGAGCACAGCATCAACTGCAATTTGCGCAAATTGTTGCAGTTCTTTCGATACACTGGCGGATTCAATGTAAGTGAGCTGATGAGTGGTATACTTACACTTTAATCCCTTACATTTTGCTGCCAAGACTCGTCATGGCAGTTTTGAGAAGGTTTCCAGTGTCCTCTAGTGAAAACTCGACAGTATCTGATATCCGATCAAGTTCTTCCACAGCGACTGTGCATGCGCGATCGAACCCGTCTGCAATACGAATGGGGTGAATTCCCTGGTCTAGTAGAGCCTCGCTTTGTTCCAGCAGTGCCCCAGCGAGTACTAAAGCAAGCGATGGGTGAAGGCATCCAGAATAATAATGAAAAATTACGTACCAACAACACCAGTTGTTCCGTCGCCAATCTCATCGTCTTGACTTTTGGATAACTGCACAAGAAGTTTCGCTATCTGATGCTCAACTTCCATCTGCCCCAAAATCGTTGCACCATCGTTTGTCACTGTGATTTCACCGTCTGCGGATATCAAGATTTTATCGAGACCTGTAGATGAATATGAGTTTAGATGTGATTGCTAACCGGCCGACGGATACCTCTTGGACCAAGCGATGTCCGGATTATATTGGCGACTGTCCGCGCTGCAAGAATATGCGACTAGCCTAACATTGAGAGAAAAGGCCGAGACGATACGAACATACAAACAAACCTTGATAGCCTCGATTCCATGACTTCTGGTCTTCTTGGCTTGTTCTCTGAGAATGATAAAAGGCCTGCCGTACTAGAGAACTATAAGATAATCACACAACACAGAAATGAACATGAATCCTACTTCATCCGTGGCATAGACAGCCTGCTGGTTAGGGTCCATGACGGATAGACTTGACTTTTATACACGCGCGTCCTTTACTCGACGCGGCTGATAAAAACGGGCGTGTGACTGTGACGCATCACATCGGAGATTCACGAACTCATCAGCTTTTTGAACAGCCATTTCATCGCTTAAGGTCTCAGCAACACATCCTTTCTTTCAACCCCCTCATACAATCACGCCATGGAACAGGAGATCGACGGCTGGATTGAGCAATTAAGCCAATGCAAACAGCTTACAGAAAACGATGTAAAAAAGCTGTGCGACAAGGCGAGTGGTTCTTGCCAGCCATTCGTTTTTATCCATCCTTTGATCTGACGGTTTCATTCTGCGCAGACCAGAGAGATCTTGATGGAAGAGTCTAATGTGCAGCCTGTCAGGTGTCCAGTTACCGTCTGTGGGGATATCCATGGCCAATTTGTGCGTTGAATTGTTATCTATGACGAACCATAATTCACCTAGCAGTACATGCACTATCTACACACTGCTTCAAATATCTAGCACGATCTGTCCGAACTTTTTCGCATTGGCGGGAACTCACCAGATACCAATTATCTTTTCATGGGCGACTACGTCGACCGGGGCTACTACTCTGTGGAGACAGTGACCCTGCTCGTGGCGCTGAAGCTGCGTTACCGTGACCGAGTTACGATTTTGCGAGGGAACCATGAATCAAGGCAGATCACGCAAGTTTATGGCTTTTACGATGAGTGCCTTCGGAAATACGGCAACGCCAATGTGTGGAGATTCTTCACTGACCTCTTCGATTTCCTACCCCTCACTGCACTTATTGATAATCAAGTATGCTCTTTCCTCTTCTGCGCTTCCCACACGCTTTGATCAGCTCCCCGCTCCATAAAAAATTCTACTCGGCGAGGACGAACCTTTCCCTTTCTCTTGAGCAAAAGAAATTCATCGTGTGACTGACTGAACTGTTGTTAGATATTCTGCTTGCATGGCGGGCTTTCACCTTCTATCGATACCCTAGACCATGTACGTTCCATTGACCGGGTGCAAGAAGTCCCCCACGAAGGTCCTATGTGCGACTTGCTATGGTCTGACCCAG
Organism: Rugosomyces carneus; assembly: GCA_018221805.1. Lineage (NCBI taxonomy): Eukaryota > Fungi > Basidiomycota > Agaricomycetes > Agaricales > Tricholomataceae > Rugosomyces > Rugosomyces carneus. The sequence goes on from JABCKM010000011.1 coordinate 27,619, forward strand.
ACGATCGCTGCGGCTGGGGAATATCACCTCGAGGGGCTGGTTATACCTTTGGGCAAGATATCTCGGAAGCATTCAACCACAACAATGGACTCACGCTCGTTGCACGCGCGCATCAGTTGGTTATGGAAGGTATGGGTTTATTCCCACAGTACATACGAGATGACTCTGGCTTAGCCTAATGAACAGGTTACAGCTGGGGTCAGGATAGAAATGTAGTAACTATCTTCAGCGCACCCAACTATTGTTACCGGTGCGGTAATCAGGCCGCAATCATGGAGATAGACGAAAAATTATCGTATAGCTTGTGCGTACCCACCTTGTCTTGATTGATCCGTCTCGTTAGATCAACATTCCTTGTAGTCTGCAATTTGATCCCGCCCCGCGGGCAGGAGAACCTCTCGTCTCACGACGCGTACCCGATTATTTCCTTGTATGTCTATTTCGCTGGCGTCCAACCAAGATGATAAAACTTATATTTGCTGCAGTGATTGAAGCTTTAATAACATATATACTACCCTTTCGTGTACGATGACTATTAGAGAGCAATCTCGTTCTGACAGGCACCAAAACATGGAAATATGGACCAGTGATCACTTTTGCTATACCACTGCCCTTTCTCAACTGGTTGATGCGCCACCTACTTTTTCCAGATTGTGTTCTCGGTTTCCAATAAATATTGTGGAAACATTAACCAGCAGAGAAGCCTAAATTGCGCATAAATGTACGTAATTGATGTCGAAACATACGTGATCAACGATGTGATTACCACTCTACGCGGCGTGCTTGATTTCCCTCTGCCATATCTACACCTTACGAATAACCCTTGGGTATATCTTCTTCCACCACCCTAGTGGTCTCCTCGGTTACCTTCTTAATAATGGTCTGGCTGAGCTGCTGTGGATCCTCTTGTCCAGCGGCAGTCTTCAAAGGACCGCTTACTTCGTCATGGGAGTAATGAGCATTTGTAGGAGTTGACCTGTCGTCTGGCGAGTAACGAGCTTTGACATACTCGACCGTTTGCTTTTGAAGCTCTTGACTAGACGAAGCGGGATTAGATCGATCGGCCTATGTGTCAAAGGACAGGTGTTACGACATATAGGTATAAGGGTGATATTGTATACCGCACCTTAACCGAAGCCTCCGAAGCACTCGCGAGATGTTCATTCCATCCGGGAGCATTGGAATGTGGTGTAGACGTTTTGTGTTGTTGTTTGGACAGGTTACGTTTTTTTTCAGTCTCAAGTACCTAACACGCGGCGCGAGATTAGTTAGAGTATAACCAGGACAAAGATTTGTAGATACATCAGGATCGTTGTCGTGCATAGTGCTGCTACGCATATAAGTTTGTGTGAATGAAAATTATTATCACATGAAAACGAACCTCATGTAGCGACTATTATTGGAAATTAGCTACTGTCGCAACTATGTTGGCTCAGAGAGCACAAACCTACTAGGATTTATTGGGAGTGCTGGGGCTGAGCGAGCGGCGATTGATACATTTCGAAACATAGAACGGTATGCGATGAGAGAGGACATGATGTGCGGGTAAAAAAAGAACCAAGCTCCCATTCCTTGTTTTATATACGGTCATCTGCTGAGACAATGACGTCGACGCTGCGGTCAAGCCCGAGTCACGTGTCAAACACAATCCAACTTGCACGGTGACGGTCAACAGCGGGGATTTTCGTACTGTGCACAATGCTCCTGAGGGTGTTACTGTTTTGAATCTATCAATTGGGAATCATTCAGCTCGTTTCAATCGTTTCCTTTTATTTTTTGTATCATGATTGTGATGCTGCAGCAGGACTCTAGCGCTTCACTTTTACCCCATTTCAAATCATGATCGCCCTATTTAAGCATCAGCAAATGCCCCATGGCACATCCGGCACATAATCCCCCTTTCTCTCTCTCGCCATGCTAGAGTCCGGTGCTCTGAGAGTGAGAATCGCGGTTTTTGATACTCTCGCATTCCTCGGAATAGTACTCAATCTCGCAGTATTGGCACCTGCTTTTTTGTCTACACGCGTTCGCAGACGGAAAACATGGTACAACTTGATCGCTTCTTGGATAGTTTATTCCTCCTCGTACCTTTTGGCTCTGGGACATCAAACTGGGCCCGAGCCCTCCTTTGGGGTTTGCATGGTACAAGCTGCTCTTGTCTACTCTGCACCGCTGCTGTACGTCATGACTCTGTTACACCTCTTCGCCACGCTACAACTTTCGTAGATGTGCCGTCGCCACCGTTTGCCACACTGTTGATGTACGCCTTTTTTTTTTTTTACACAAACTGCGCGTTATCTAAAGGTTAATTCCCAGTGTTGTCTCCTCGCTTCTGGCATAATACTTGGAAGAAACCAGGCCAATCGAGGGTGGACTAGATTGGTGGGCTGATAGAATCTTTAAAAAAGCCCACATTACTAACCTACGGGCAGCTGCGGTTGTTGCCTTGGATTATATTCGGCCTAGTTTTTGTTCTAGTCCTCCTGGTAAAGCGCCCAATTGTCGCATCTTCGTTCGGTGTCTTAACTAGATATACCCAGCTGGTCAATGATCCGTCCTGGGTGAGACGCGATCCACATCATTTTTACTGCCACATCGGCATTCTCGCACCGTGAGCACTACCTTTTGTCTCTTGATCCTTCATCAGCCGACGGGAATCTCAGACGCGTAATATGCGCGACTGTCATGTTGGTCTGTGCGGCTGTCCTACTGCCAGTAGAAAGTAAGGCAGCAGCAGCAACATAAGCATATATCCTTTGTTCATATTTCATAGCATACACAGCCATTCTACTTTATCGCCACTGGAACGCCTTTAGGCGCCTCAATATCAGGACTTCAGACGTTAGTCTGTCGACGTTCATCCGATTGGGTCTTTTCACGTTTATCGCAGTGATTTCGGTGGGGTATGCGTATATCAGCTTGTCATCAGAGTCTCGATATATTGATGTCATGGTTGTACTATAGCATGTCGACAGCTGGACTCCTAAAAATAAGCGACGCTGCACTATGGAAATTAATATTACCTATCAGTGAGCTGCTGCTTCATGATCGAGTAGATGCACTTGGATTGATTCAGATTTGACTACCAGTACCCTTGCTTGCCGCAGTTGCCTTTGGAACACAAAGTGTGAGCGTAATTTCTGCTCTAATAAAAAATCATGAGATTTACCAGGTTTGTGTTCAAGGACATTCTTTCGACATATATGTTTTGGAGAAGGCGGCCGAACGATACTTCCTCGACCGACAATCTGCTCATACATGTGGAGGGCGGGGTAAAATGATCTCCATGACCATCCTCTAATTTATTACTGTACTTTGTATTCTATTAAATCTAACCTATTCAATCTAAAGTACCCGTCCTTGGATTTATCTGAGCAGTGAGTATTGAGCAATTGTATCATGGCGACTTTTTTGAACGCGTCCCATGAATCAACCCCATGACTAGTGATCTTCAAGCAGATATTTAAGTCTGTTCTGGAAGCCTGAGAACGGTCGATTTCGATCAGCCGGGATGTGTGGAAAGGCGCATCAAAACGAACGCAAGACTGTTTTGGTAATGGCGCTTGATCTGAATCGGGTTTCTTCGAAAGTCACAGGGCGTTCACGATGGGCCACTTTCAAAAACCTAGCACATCATTTCCTCTGCCAAGAGTCCTCGCGCAAGAATCATCAAATATCCGTCCAAATCTCACAAAGCCATAGTTTGACATATCGAACTGGCTCGGGTTTTCTCAGAATTCCGCGAATGTCATGATCTGGACATCATGCATCGAAGTATTAATACCAGGCTTCTAACTCGGAAATGCACACGGACCATGATGGCGCCTAAAATATATAGGACATGGCTTCGTTTCCCAGAGCCCTGCAGGCTGTCTCTCAACAATCATGCTGCCGAACGTTCTGCTCCTATCCGTGGTATCGGCTTTCGTTAAGTCATCGATTGCGCAAGTAGCAACGCCTCCAGGCAATATCGTAACCTTGGACTGTGAGTGTTGTTTGCTGGAAATTATCAGACTCTGGTCTTGCTAACGCTCGCCAGATGGAACATTCACAGGACTGGTGGATAAATCCGCTGGTATTATCTCATACCGAGGCATCCGATACGCAGATGCTCCAGTGGGCAAGCTTCGATGGCGCGCGCCAATCTCTCCCCCCAGCAAACATCTGGGAAATGTTAATGCAACTCAGGTTATATACTTCGAAAACTGCTATTTACCAGACTTTAACCTTATGTTCCAGTTTGGAAATACTTGTATCGAAGCAACTGCGAGAACTATCGTCAGCGGATCTTCAGAGGATTGTTTATTCGGAAATGTAACCACAATATACTGCTACTCGTTGGGAACGAATCTCACGCCATGAAAGGTCTATATACCCTTGGCAAAAAAACAAGATGAAAAGCTCCCCGTCCTAGTCTATTTTCATGGTCAGTGATGTCGCGTTCTGCCAAACATCTGCCTTGTTCACGTTGATCATCTAGGTGGTGGTTTCCAGGCTGGAAATACACATCTCACACCAGATCTTGTGGTCCAGTCACCATCCTCCCCTGTTATCTTTGTAACATTTGAGTACAGGCTCGGTCAATTTGGTTTCCTTGGTAAGCGATTACGATCGATGGAGGGCATCACATTGATCAACGATCCTTAAAGCTGGATCTCAAGTGAGAAATGATGGGGTTTTAAATGCCGGACTCCTTGACCAGGTAATCATGATATCCATGTCCTCTCGCCATCTCGAAGCTTGATAACATCTTTTGTCAGCGCGCTGCCCTCGCATGGCTCCAGAGATATATAGAGAAATTTGGTGGGGATCGGCGGTTGGTCATGTCCAACGCTGGTTTACCCTGTTTGAAAAACTAACGATCTTCCAGCCGAGTCACAATCTGGGGTCAATCTGCTGGAGCTGGCTCGACAATGTTTCATGTAGGTTTTATTCCCGAAAGCTGCGAAGACTATTCCAATTAATCTAGTAACTTTTCAGCTCCTCGGAAATGGAGGGAATTCGGGTGGTCTCTTTCATGCGGCAATGGGCGACAGCCCCTCTTTGAGTTTTATCCCGTCTTTTGACGACGCCTACACTGAGGAACTGTTTGCCCAGTTTTCTACTCTTGCGTGAGTCTTATGTTTGTGTCATGTACGTTGCTGATACTCTCCCAGTGGATGCCAGGATAAAGGTAGAGGAGTAATGACATGCTTAAGATCCGCTAGCGTAGCTAAGCTTACGCTGGCCGGTAGTCAAACTCTCGCAGCTCGCACTTCAACGCTCTTTGTCTTTGCGCCCATACTCGATGGAGAGTTCTTGCGAGAACGGCCTGTGGAAGCTTTCACGAAGGGTACATTTGCCCATGTGCCTGTCCTTTTTGGGTATTGATCTCACAAATTGGTTGTCTTTTTCTTGTCGCTGAGCGCAAATTACAGAGCAAATTCTAACGAGGGCTCCAACTGGTCAGCAACTCTACCAGACCCGTCTGCTAATACATCGATGCCGGATGCTACTCAAACTACCGTTTACAATTTTCTTCGCGGCCAGTGGGCCAGCCTTACGCGGGCTTCTTTTGATCGCGCAGTTGCAGAGTTTTACCCTTTGAGCGATTATGGCACTTTTAGCCTTCAAGGTCAGCAAATGTACGGTGAGGCGCGGTACATATGCACCGCTTCGCTTATCACTGGCGCTGTCTTCAACCAACGGCTCCCTGGGTTTCAATATCAGTAGGAATCAGCTACTGTCCTCGGACGACTTTACTAAAGCACTCAACTAGCTACGATAATCCAATACTCGGTTCTAATCATGGAGCGGAGCTTTCTGCGTTCTTTTCGCCGCCGCCGTCTAGTCAGGATAATCAAGCTCTCTTCACGGCCATGCGCGAGTACTGGACTAGTTTCGTCGCGAATGGGAAACCATCATCTACCGACAACTCCATGCCTTCGTGGGAGGTGAGTAAACTGTCGTCGCATTGATGGGGTAGGGTGAATATGAATAATCTAGGCCGCCAATGCGTTGGACGGAAGCCCTAGGCTCCTTCTCCATCCTGGGGACGTTGGGCTAGAGAGTCTTACTGGCCAAGCGGCGAGGTGCGCCTTTTGGCATGGAATATCTGGAGAAATGAAGGTTTGATGGTAGTGAGCCGAGCTTTCTCACTGCCTCATTTCAGACAACGTAAATAAAAACATGTAATGTTTTTCAGACTTCTTGAAACCTAGTTGATGTTAAGGCGTTCAAAGAAAGTGACGCTTTGCTATTACTGAGCCTATTGTTGCAAGTGGTAGACACAAGAGGCGTATGGCTGTGATATAGCATTTGTCCAGCTGAAACGTGTGTTTGCGTCCAAGCTTTTTATCGTACTCATGGCGCACGCGGTATCTTACCGGCAACTATGTAGGATCAAATGCGACAGAGGCGCATTGGAATGGTAGAGTTTGGATGATTAATTGTCGAACCACCCTGCCTTCACCATCTCTTCGGCCAAACCATCCCAACTTTTACGACGTGCTTTCCTTCCGGCGAGCTCGGTCGCAAATCTTGTCAGACTCATCCGTCAACGGCTTTGTGTGAAGCTTACTATTGACTGTACACTCACCGAAGACACTCGTCCAATCGCCATCTTCCGCGCTCCGATTCGCGAGACTGTATATTCGAATCTTCTCCCGTCCAGAAGGGCGTATATGGAGCACCGGGAACGATGCGTCTACTCAAAGCGTATATTATTCCCGCGATAAATGCATCATGTGCCCCGAGTTCATCCACGACACTGTCGCTTTCGTCAACTCCTGGGACCTCCGTATTCTGAGAGTCGTTGTCATCGTCATGCACACCAGCTGGACCACGCTTGCTGGGAGTAGGCGAGGATAGACTGTCGTTGCCTAGTTCTGAAGCATACCCCGCCGAGAAGAATGTGCTGGAAGTGGGAGTGTGTCCGTGTACCCCAGCCCAAAAGTCGCTGCCACTCCTAACAGACAAATTTTCAGTAGGGATTCTATTTTTTCCGCGGTTCTCGTTGTTAGCCGGCTGAGTTGAAGGATTAGGCCGCTCTTCGACCCAGCCGGAACTCTGAAAGTACTCCTTCGTAGGCATAGACAACACAGCACCTCCATCTTTTCCCCAGTGAGCGACAAGTAGAGCGTGCGCCGGAGCAATACTTGTGAACGATAGAAGAAAGGTGCGTGGGGTCGTAGCATACTGTGGAGAACTTGCTTCTGCGTAATATTGGTTGAGGAAGATAACGTCTGCATGTGGTATCAGCTAGTCCATAAATAAGCGGGACGTCGGGACGGGTGGGAAAAGTCTGCATACCGCTTCCACTCCTTGTCTACCCTTTCTACCCACATCGACACTAAATACGCAGTGACTTCTCCATTTTCTCTCTTTCGCAAGGCCGTCTAGGCCTGTAATATTGCTGAGCGTTGTCTTGACAGACCTTCCTTCGAAATGAAGCCAATCAAATGGAGCAGGACTGTTCGGGTTCAGCAGAGGCAACGGAGAGTGTGGGCTAGACTGTGAAGGTCGTGGACTTGCGGGATAGGGGGACTGTAAAGTCTGGTGGAGAGAGGCAGGCGGAGTGGTTGGAGGAGAGCTTTGCAGGTAATTCTCTGGCGCGAGTAAGGGTCCCAGGAGCGACACGAATTCTTCGTGGGTTATATCTGGTAGAGGGTTGTGATTTATGACAGTACGGGTACCAGTATCCGCTGTACACGAGCTTGTCTTATTGGCGTTACACTCGTTAGATTGAGAAACTTACCCGAGTGCAATACCCATGCGCTCGGTACGCCAGCGGCATGCCAGACTTTGCAATAGCGTGTGATGACCCCTTCTTTTGCTAGGTCTCTCAGAATCATCTGACCTTCTTCATTTCCACTCAAAGGGGCAACAAGAGCGGCCTCTACTGAAGGAAACTGCGCTAAGAGAGATAGAAGCTTGGAGCGATCAGACGAGGCTACCCTATCGACAAGTTATGCTCTCACCGTGTTAGCTGAGCCACCTCTTGATTTTTCCACTGAGTAAGCACGAACAGCCGAAGAAGGAGCGGGATAAGAAGGCATAGCCAAGGTGTGCGTAAGGAACAGTGTGCCAGATGCTACGATTCGAAGCGGTTTCGTATGTGTTGGCGTGAGGGCCATCTCAGGCGTTTCACGACGCAATTTTGCCATTGCAAAGGAATTAAAGATAGGAAGTAGAAGGGAAAACCAAGTATGTAAAAAATAATCAAGAGATCAGTGGTTCATATCGCTTATTAGTTTAGACTTCCTGTCGGCGAGTCGTGGCGATTCTCGTGGCAGGGTCGTGGCAGAGAACCAAGCAAAGGGCATGATGTGTACGCTCGCTTCCACTTTCTCAAAGAATGTAATTCCGTGATTAAGCGTTAATGTTAGATAGACGTTACTCCATCTGGATATCGCCGTCATCTTCACTGTGTTCGATATCCTCCCATCCATCCCCATTCTCGTCCTCTGCGTCTATGGGTGAGGGCCTAACGCCCAGTCCCTCCAATTTTGTAATTAGCTCTCTGACATGTTCTAGCAAAGGCTCGTCCGAATGTTGTTGGTCTGTGTGTAACTGAAGAGACTTGTCGGTGTCCAATAGACAAAAGAACAGAACTATCGGACGTACAGCCTGACAGGTCTCCAGGCAATCCCTTGCGTCCTGGGCGAGCTCCTGCCAAGTGAGCTCATGAAGCGTCCCGCCCTCTTCTGTCGCTTGTTCTGACATCATAAAAAAACACCACCCTTCAAGATACCATGCCTCCACGTCTTGATCGTCCGATGCCATGATACCCTGCAAAACTAGCAAGGCGGGGTTGTAGAGCAATAATTCTAGAAATAGCTTCACGAGAGCCAACCGTGTCGGTATTGGGGGAAGGTTGGGGTCGTCTTGTAGAATATTAGTAGATGGTGGAGAAAGACGATCAAGTAAGAATTAACCCGGATCCAGGTCTTTCCAAGTCGACCAAACTTTTTCTAGGCATTCCTTTGCATCCTCGGGTCGTTGTTGTGACATCCGCACAGAGGCAAGGGCCTGCAAGGCCTCCGGATTTTCCGCGTCCATCTGCAACGCCTGTTCAATAAGACTTTCGCATGTCTTGTCGGCGTCTGATTCAAAGCTAGTTGATCAGGGTGCGAGTCAGCTTGCCACATTGAGATAGAAATGCCGGAGTGCACCATAGATCATACGATGGATCCATCCACAATTCTACCTGTCCCACAAGTGCTCTGACAATATTAGTCCTGAGCTCTTTTTCGTCGCTTTCGTCTGTCTCATTCGTTGCGCGCTCTTTACCTTTAAGCTGCATAGACAGGATGTCTATCGCGGATTGGTAGTGCTGCAATGCCAATCGCGGATTGCCCTCACTGAGCTGTGCTAGATACAGATAGGCTGCAGCGGGTGGCGAAGATAGGGCATTTGTACTAGGAGGAACTAATGAAAGAAAGGCCTGTCATGTAACGGCATATCTTAGAGATCGTTTGTGTGGAAAAGATTACCTGCCATACCTCTCTTGCAGCATCTACATCCCCGGTCTCAAGGGAGACGACACCCAACATTTCTCTAGCTTCTGCATTGGATGGTTCCCGGTCTAGAATTCGTTTTATAAATCGTTGAGCGAGATCGTAATCACATTGTACGATGAGAGACTGGGCCTTTTCTAGCAGAGATTCTGTAGATGGCTTTGAATTATGTGTTTCTAGATGTTGGACAGGAGATGAAGCAGTTTTTGAGGCTGCTTTCTTCTTGGTCCTTGTCCGACCCATTCTGTGATCACGTGCAAACAAATTTGAAGTTCGCGTTCCTGATGCTACTGTGACCCTACTCAGGCTAGCCAGCCACTGCAGAGGCAGGACTATTTTCTTAACGAAATGCATGAATTCAGTACACGAGCTCCAGGGCCTCCAGACGGTCTATTTCTAGAACGACTGGACACGTTCATGGACAAATGCCTGGCTGACATTAGGGCATTTTCAGAGCGAGAGTACCGTCCCTTTGACGAGGTGCGAGCAGAAGCAGCCTGGTGTTTATCTTTTCTCACTTTCAAGACTCAGACACGACAACAAGTTGCAGAATGGCACTGCAAACATCTCTTTCAACCCCATTCGGGTGATCATTCTGGTGTCAAAGCTGATACTGTATCCAGAGGTGGGGGTGTTCAAAGAATGAAAACCTCATCGTAACACGAAGTCCGTTTATAGTGCGGGCTGTACTCTATGACGCTTCGCGTATACTAGAGTCTCTCTGCGAAGTTTCAGGCGTTCAGTCCTTCTTTCTTGCTGTAGATCCAAACAACCCCTCCGATCAGGGTTTCCTCGGAGGTCCTGTCGTCGGTCGGGAGTTTTGGCGCGGCATGAGAGGTGGTGGTGATGCAGGCGCAAAAGCATTTAAAACACACTGTATACGCCAACTAGAATCCTATAGCTCGTCCTCGCAAAATAACGAAGAAACTACTTCACGCGCTTCATCAACATCGGCTAAGCTTGCACCTGCACGATCGCTGAAAAATGACCTATACGAAGGCGTGAGGAAGGCATTAAGGTGGGCTCGCCCATGTATTTTGGGTTGTGATCGCTGTGTCTATTCTCTTTATTGCAGGTCGGCAAGTGGTGTCCGAAAGGCTGAGATGAAGTGGACGAACCCCGAACGGTTAGATATGTATGGTGTCCGCTTGGTTGGCTGGCCTCCGTCTATACCAGCACAGAATCCGTCGGCGCTGAAGGTTGGGCAGAACAAAATACTGCAGGAGTGCCTAGACAATGGAACCATGAGATTTGAGAAGCTGTTTCCGCCGGGAGACGCGGTAGAAAGTGCAGACAGCTACCTTGATGATGGGAAGAAAACTGATGAAACGGAAGGTAATGACGATTTCTCATGGGCATATGATGCCAACGCTGGTGATTCGCCTCCCCCCGCGAGCTCTTCCTCTACCGGTGACATCCGTCGAGATAACTCTTTCCAGGAAGTGACACAAGAGCCTGTCGTTGACCAAGTGCCAGATCAAACTTTTCTGCCTTCCCGTTCTCAAATACCCCCTCAGATGCAATACGATGTGTCTGAGCATTCACGATCGTCTGATCACTTAGCTAGTCGTTCCGATACACTACCCAGTGATACCCAGTTACCACCCAAGCGTAAACGACTGCGCAGTGATTCGGATTAGAGTTAAATACATATATCATGGGACTTAAGGCCACAGCTGTTCCTGACATTCAAACCCCTAATAGAGTTGTGTCAGCCATCAAGGCGATCATTAGAGACGCGACCGCAAATTCCTCTTGCCACAACTACCATGTTTTCTTCCATCTTCTCGTGAGTTGTAATCCAGACCATTTCAGTTTGTATCTAAGGTAGACTGTTCAAGGACACAACCACCGGTAGACCCAACTGCGCCTAATTTACATCCAGTCTCTGAGGCGTTTAGAGACAAGGAGTTGTTCGGGGAACTCGAACCTAAGGACACAGAATGGCTATGTGCTGGGGGTTTTGTCACCGAGACACAAACGTTCTATGTTACTGCTAATGATGGAACATCTATCATGTTTCAAGTAATCCACTCTGCTGTCGGGTGAAGCTGATTTGTCTCGAAGCTGACGCAAATCTGACTGCAGTCGCCCCAGAGCCGTTCCGGGATGGAAGGTCGGCAAGGGTCCTAAAGGAGGATACACTTATTTTGGGACAGATCCTGAAAAAGCAGAAGGCTATGCAATCCATCGATTCTGGCCGTATGTCCGAGCCACAGGACATATCATTCATGCTGGTAAAGCATCAACCTACGAAGGTCCGGGGATGATGGTACATGCAATTCAAGGCATGCGCCCGAATCTCCTTGCCTCTGCATGGAACTTCTGCAACTTCCAAAGCGAGCAGCATGGAGGTGTATCTGCAATTCAGATGGAGTTCAAGACGTGCGCTACGCACGGGCGTAAGGGCACAGGGTCTGGGGGCGTGTGGGTCAACGTTGGATCCCTGGTCGTCGGTGGAAAGCTCCTTACCGTGACCGCTGAGACTAAGTGGCCTGATGAGGAACCCTCCAATGACGGTGTCGTTTCAAGGACTACACACAAGAATGGCGTGCACGATCCTGACACGAGCTATGACTATCCGAGGCAGATCCTCTTCGAGTGGCGAGGACAATCCGTCATTGGAGACGCTCCAGGTACTGTGAAAGCAGATCTAGAAACCGATTTTGGGCATGTCGATAATCCCAAGGGGCTCATCGAGAAGGTTGACGTGCTCGCAGAGATTCCGCGCGTTATAAAATTGGCCGTCAACTACGTGGCTGGTACCAAGCCATATATCTACCAGGTCAGTACCCAATTCTCAGGCTGTCGTTCAGCCCCTCTGACTCACTCCGACTCGCTGTAGTGGTTCAACCCAGCAAAACTATCAATTACAGGCCCTGAGGGAGTTGCTGACGGTCTAACCAAGGGGCTGGAAGTTTCTGGGATGCTTTACAATGAAGCTTCCTTCATCTCTACCTAGTTGATGAATACTTTAGACGCTCTGATGTAAAGATACGATACTGCGCTGATGATGATTATGATGACGGTTTACGTGTTCGGCTGCGGAAGAGCGGTTTGATCAAAGTTAGACGCGGAATGAATTGTGTGGTTTGTTTGATTTTGTGAACGACAATGTACAATGTCGCGCCATCTCTTGCGTAAGAGCATACACTTTCGCTCCCCGCTCACACCATTCACCTCTGCGCCGAGGCTCAGGCCAAGGCCCGTATGTTCACTTTCATCGTCAGCTGTCTCGGCTACCGTTCCAAGAATAGCAACGGCCTCGTTCCACTCGACGCCTCCTAGAGATGGCGGGCCCTTGATTCCAATCTTTGTTGCAATGCTGAAGGTTATTTCACGCCAATCATCCCGGAAACGGACTCATGAAGTGTATCTAGACTTCAACGTCTCTAGAGTTGGTCAGGACGGCAGCACGGATAGTCCTCACTTTCATGCCCGTCATACTTCTTTCAAATGCGAAATCGAAAAAGAAGATGAAGTATGCTGCCCTACATGGATTACCCAGATCCGAAGAAACGAAGGATCGAGCACTGAAGCAGATTAGAAATCGTAAAGTGCTTTTATATGGGCTTCTCCTTGTTCCTATGACCTTGTTCTGGGCGACGATAGTAGCCAGTCTGGAAAAAACGCCTCTGACAGGAAGGTAAGTATTGGAACGTTTACTTCTGGTTCTGAATTTAATTGTCTCATGAGATGGAGGATGATCATTCTTTCTCCGGAGGAGGAAGAGGAGATTGCGAAACAGCTTGCGGGCCCTGGCTGGTATCGTGCTGTGGGCGATATCCTTTCACATGATGGACCTCCCAAAATTATACCGAGCACGGACTGGAGGTACGCATGGGTCTCCGCCACACTGAGAAGGTTGGAGGCAACCATCCCGATTTTAACAAACGAACCCGAAGTATACCCTCAGTGGTTAGACGAAACACAAGACTATCCGCCTATGCCCCCGCCTGCTTCATATCCGTTACGCCCTCGTCCACGGGCTTCCGAATATATTCGACGTATCTGCGAGGCCGTTTATCATGGCCATCGCAAACAACAACATATGCCTCACACGATATCAGGGCCACCATATTCTTTACTCTTAGTTGACAGACCCGATGCATCGAACGCGTTTTCGTATGGATTCGGTCCCGATGGAGGTGGTGGAATTGTCATTTATTCCGGCTTTCTTAATGATGTTCTCTCCAGGGCGCCATCTTCCGTGCAGAGCCCTCCTCCAGAGGAAGAGTCGACATGGTCTCAGTTCTTCAGGAGTCTGTTCTTTTCCCCTACATCTCCATCACACCCTATACCTACACCAGAGCAAAACACTGAACTTGCTATCCTCCTAGCTCATGAGCTGTCACATCTTGTGCTATCACACCATTTAGAATCGCTCTCTTCGGCAACTGTCATTATCCCGGGTACTATTTCCATGCTCACGGATATCCTCAGAGTCCTTATTTTCCCTTTAACGATGCTTTTCGGTCCCTTCGTAAATGATGCCGTAGCCCAGCTTGGTACTGTGGGGTCTGGCGAGTTGATCAAAGTTGGTGAATATTGCACGAACATGAAGCAGGAGATCGAGGCCGACATTGTTTCTGCAAGGTCCGCCGACAAGTCTTAAATGCGTCTGTTGCATCGCTGAACTCTTCCATCTTAGGTTATTGGCGCATGCTGGATGGGACGCACGCGATGCTGTGAAGTTCTGGCAGGTGCGATCGGGAGACGTGACTGAGTGTTCCAGGACGAACGAGCATGAAATGAAGTCGGATTCAATACTCGCCCGGCGCATAATGGGGCCTGGTCACAGTCATCCAGTCAACGAGATGCGGGTCAAGCACTTGAAAGATGAGTTGGCCCGGTGGGAGGCGGAACGCCAGTTGGTGCTGTCCTCTTCTGCCTGTTGTCGTCGTTATGTTTGGCGTCGCTTTCGGCGCTCTACTAGTTGGCTGAGAAGATTGGTAGTATTCACCGGACATGCTCCCATTTACATTAACTTTTTTGTACAGTACATACTACCGATCTCATACCATAATAGGTCGCTGAAATCCAAGCATACTCTCTGTCATGTACGTATGATATACATTTACAACTTTATCACAAAAGCTCAAGAGAAGACTCTTGTGAACGGACCCATCGGACTTGTCCCCGTTTGCTAAGAGCTAGGGCGGACGGGCGCAACACCTTGGCTCGAGAAATCTAACTCGAGAACAAGCCACAACCGAGTGCGTTTGGGTAATTGTATTGATCAGTCACGCATCACTCGGGCGCGATAGATATACAAAAGGTGACATTTAGAATGTAGATAAAATAAAGGATCCAAACACGTATACTAATCTCTCAAGCTCTATCCACATGATACGCATCCAGATATCTATGGAAGATTTTCGACCTGACAAGCCTCCGTTACTCAAGCTGATCTGGCAGTTGCGATGCACTGTGCTTGTTGGGCATTGCACGCAGCAACAGTGAAACCGTTCTTGTTGCCTGATGCATTTGCCGCGTCTGCGCATTTGTTGTTCTGAACATCACTAATTTCAAGGCAGGGGTTATTTTTTGGTTAAATAGATTGACGTGGAGGACCATACCATGAACGGATGACAGCATTTGTCTCGTCGTTGAATGAAGAGTTTCCTTCCACCTGGAATTTACCATCTTGGCTTGCAGCAACACTAGGGGCAGTAACGCCTCCAAGGGCGCTCGTGAATTGCTGCAAGTTTCCAGCCACAGCTCCTCCAGTAGACTGAGTAGGTCTGGGTGTCAGGGTAGACTACAAAAGTAAACTCAGGTGAGCTACAGGATGACATATGATGATCCTACCGTGGTAACTGCCTGTGCGATTTCGGTGGTCGTTGGGGCAATGGATGTAGCCCCAACTGGTCGCCCCTGATCGTCAATTGGTGTAACATCGGCGAAATTCTGTATGGAACATTTGATTGCGTTCCTAAACTTCGCATTCATAGCATTCATAGGAAATCTTACAGTGTTTATTCCAAAGACAGCATTGAAAGCGTCGGCCTGATCCCCAGTTTTCGGTGCCGCTGCATCTGCTGCAGTCTGTGCTCTTGCGCACGTGGCTTTGGCGGTCTCGTCCGCACCACAAGTGTTGGTCAGAGAATCGCAGATAAATCCTAGCAAACGTTAAGGTCTCAGACCGCCTCCTTATCACATTCACTCACGAGTGATAATTGCAATGCCCTGGTATCGCAAATGAATTCTCAAGTCCTAATTAGCCTCATGACGGTTCTAGAAATTAACAACTTACTAGTAATGATGTCAATATTCTGGGCCGACCCATGGTTGAAAGAGGCTTCATACATAAGTGAGTATCAATTAATGAGTTGTATATCAAGGTTCGACCTTTGTCCTTGGGTTGGAAACTGGTCTCTCTCCTATTGTCGAACCCAGCGCCAAATTCAATCTCAGGTATGGTGCAATCGCCGAAGTCGCCAATGTTGCCGCTTGGAGGAGTGGGCTTTGGTGGAGCTGCGGTGATGACAGGATCGCCAGCCGTTATGGTCGTAGCTGCACCTGTCGCGGCTGGATTAGTGCCGCTGACAGTAATAGTAATCTCGGTCTATTAAGGAGGTCAACTAAAATTAGACGGGTACGAAATAGGCTTACAACACATGAAGTTTGAGGATCAGGTGCAGTAGCGCTAGCTGCCGTTGTCGCAGAAACCCCACTGGTAGCAATTAAAACTATGATTTCGATCAAGGTAAAAGCCTACTTACGGGGCTGCAGCTCCAGAAAAGGGTGCAGTATTAGCTTGACTTCCTTTCCTAACTGTCGCTTTAGTGGCGGGGTCAAAAAAGAGATCGGGATCGTTGGCAGGGTCTTGGGCTTGTACTAAACCGTTCAACTCCGAATTTTTGGGAGCATTTAGACAAAAGACAGAGTTGCGTAGCGTCGGTGGGTTAGTGGCAAAGTCCTGATCGAACGTTATGGATGGTGGATTGTGAGTCCAAAAAACTTACGGGTGGCGTATTCTTCTCAGCCTGGCGATACTCTTGAGCAAGCTCGACCATGGTGGCTTGTGTGGCTGGGTCAAACTGCTTGCTAGCAGCTACAAGATGGAATCAGCAAACACTAGGGCCAAGAGATTGATGTTTGCTTTACTGATAATCTCATCCGCCACGTCCTGTTGGGAACACTCTGGCTGGGCTGCTAGAAGTGCATTTACTGCCTTGCCTGCTAAAACGCCGCAGACGTTGCCAGCACAGGCAGCACCCAGCTTATCGATAACAGCTGGTCGCTCTTGACCAAAACGACGAGGATGGAGAAAGACGGCACGAGTTTCTCTCTCTAGCCACCGTGTGCGGGCGAAAACACATTGAGGAACCGCGAGCATGAACAAAGCGGCTAAACCAATGCTGTTGGACTTATTCAACATATTGGGCAATCAATCTAGATTGTATGAAGAAAAGAAGATTTTGCAGCTAGGCCTGGAGAAAGGAACGTCGTCTGGACACCTGGTCAAAAGAAAGTACGGAGAAGGCGGAACTGGCCGTCAGGAGAGAGACAAATTAGAAAGAAAGAAAGTGATCAAGCGCGTAGACTAGAAAAATGTTAAATATCCTTGTTACGAATATCACAACGAAAAATGACGCTCACCAGAACCGCACTCTCCACAGCGTGATTGCTTCCCCTTGTTTACATTAAACCAGCGCACATCGTGGGAGTCCGCCGGAGAACCAGTGCACCCAACAAGACGTTCAACATCCTAGATACATTCGTTCAAGGTAAAAACAAATAACACCATAAGTGCCTCACGCACATATGAAGGTACGAGGACCGGGTCAGCCTTTGTTCCAAGTCGGCTCGCGTCTAGTGGGCTACCATCAAACACCTCGAACCCTTGTAAATCCCCCAACAGCTGTAAACGCTCGAGACCTGTAGCCTGTTCGACGTCACTAGGAACTTCACCCGCTTTTCCTCCAACGCCGTAAAGTTGGGGAGGAGCAGGTCCACCAGAGGAGGTGCGGAGAGTGGTATGGAGGGCACGGAGTGCATTCAAACCGTGGGGCTTTGGATTTGAGCGTATCGCTAAAACTGTAGGGCGAGCAGCGCGCGTAGCAGTTCTGAACATGATTTTGGTGTGGAAGGAGACGGAGGATGGTGTCACACATGTCACACATTTCCGCACATTTCCGCCAAGTAATTGTTCAAGTAAATTTACTACAAGTAGGTATCTACTGCTCGCGACATTTTACAGGTTAAAAAGACGGGATCCCATGGCTGATGTTGAACGTAAGGCCTGCATTTTGGACTAGAGGAAGCTGTCCCGGAAAGCTAACACTCATGAGATCTGCTACCATGCTATGGTAAAACCATCAGCTCATCGCCCCCAACATGACCCTAATTATACTTACCGGCCAAACACCGTAGTCCCGTTCACGTTGAGATCTATACACATCAGCCCTTTTATACGTCCGAAGGATAAAAGCTACGACTCACGTGTGTTATCATCTGGTAACCTATTGAGACGATGGGCGGCATCAGGTCCAATTGCCTCAACCTGTAGAAAGCCGTAAGTAAGTGTTGTTTCGCAATGAGATAATCTTACATATGTGATAGATGTTTTGTGTAAATCGAGTAAATGCGTGTTTTGTTGCCTTGCCACAAGTATAGTTGCTGGAAAGGGTCAGGCTTCCGAAATTAGCACATTAAGACAGAACATTGACCATCCGCCCACGGCCCGAGCGTATCCGCAACAGTGCCGTCTGCGTTGAACGACCGCCTTGTGAGACTTGTGACTAAGACCGGCTCGCCACCGATGGCCCGTATTTGCTGAACCATCAACGTCAGATTAGCAGCCATCGACTCTGGTGGTGCAACTTTCTGATCGTTATGACCAAATTGAATGGTCACGAGAGTTCTGCGAGCCTTCGCGACTTCTCCTCTAATGGCTGCGAGCGATATATTCCAAAATCTTGCAACGTATTAGTTCACTGATATAATGACTTCTCAGCGATGAAGGCCTGCTCACCCGCCGGACACAAAAGTGCCAGTTGTCGCGCCGTTATGAGCTGTATTGATACATGTAGTACCAGAGGCAACGGAGGCAATATTTCCTGTCAGAGAGGAACCGCAAAACCCATTTCCCCAGCCACCGCTGTTGGGGGTCGTCCTAAAAGAGATGTTAGCCAATAGCTGGTGAAAACATAAAGTGTTAACCCATTCGCCGTCGTACTATCCCCTACAAGGACGAACGAGGTTGGAGGGGCTTGAAGCGCTGAAACACCAGCAATGAACAGAGCGGCTGTGAAGAGGCGAAACATGGATGTTAAGCTATCATAAAAAAGACCCTTTTTCCTTGTTTTTAAATCTTCAAGTTGACTCGTCACGAGGCCCAGTTTAGTAGCACACAGCTGAACAGCGCCGATCGGCCCGCTAAATATCTCCGTAGCAACACAGCTAGACAGAAGAACGTTGTTTAGTAATAAGTGACACAAGCGATGACACCGCTAAGGTGGCCTTCTCTTTCTCCAAGACAACATACACATAGTCAAGCAGAGCCTGAGCAATGATGATGATATTGTTGACTCATACAACATTAAAGGTAGTAGCGATCCCCTAGCAAGCTATGTGTCAATGGCGTGCATAAATCGACATGCCTAGCTTACCTATCTGACCCATACCAGGCTGCATAACCCATACCGGACGGCCAATACCTTTGAAGTCACTTTCTCCTTGATAACCTTCTAGCCAGCCCTCGCGCATCTCATCATCAATTGCACCGCACACGATCGTCACTTTTGGGAAAGCGCGGCGAAGAATTGACACGCCACCACCCCGGGCAACCAAGAAAGTGATAAAAACAATCCGATCCTCCCTTACGCCATGATCAAGCAGAATCCGGATCGACATGAAAGCGGCCGCCGCGGTGCCTATCTGTCACGCGAATAAGCAGAACAACTAGCAGAACTGGGCTGGCGCTACCTGTGCATCCATCAAAAACACCCATGCTTCCTCGGCGAGATGTCTAAATCGGACACACTGTGGCAGCATCACATGCAAGAGTAACGGTTCGCCGGTCTTCGCATCAGATTGCACGAGCAGGGAGCCAATTGGAACATTGTTCAGGACTCGTCGGAATCCGCGCTCTAACGCACCTCCCCTGCACCAGAAAAATACTGAGTACCTGATAATTTGGGAGCAAACTGTGCATACGAGCGAAGAATGGCAACACCACAAGTATTCTATAAGTGAAAAGGATCACAAACAAATGTCTAGCAGTTCAGTTGAACTTACCTTTACATCCAACGCTTTACCGTGTGATTCGGCGTCTACAGGTGTCGTTACGGATTTAGGGATATATGGGAGGTATTGTGTCGCATTTTCCGCCAGGATTGTTGATAGTCGATCTACAAAGAAAACGAAGTCCTGTTTGCTTGTCTCCCTTGACCGAAGTATCGTAAATATCCCCTGCGGATAATTTAGTGTACTATCGCCCGTTTATAAGATGGAGCCATTTACCTCTAATTGCGGGGTCTGCGGAAGAACCTTTAAATCCAAGTCTTGGAGACTATTCTCTATAGGGCCCCCCATCCCAGCAGTGAAATAGAGGTGCGGGATAGCTATTTTTTGTCGGAATCGATTGGCCCGTTCGTGTAACTGGCGCCGTATGTGGGCCGAAATGAGATCAATCGCTACTGCATTGTTGTACCCAGGAACTATCTGGTGGACAACTTTAGACTAGTCACTCCATGTAGTTCAAAATAATCACAATATCTGCATAACTTGCTGTGGGTCGAACAAAATTATCGTAAGCAGGCTTAACAAACCGAAGATACCTGTACAAAAATATCAACTAAGATAAAAAAAAAATCAAAATCCTACGCTGACTTACTGATCGAGGATGCCATCCACGTTTCTTCCACGCTCTTTCACATCTCGTTGTAGTCGACGAGCAAGCATCAAGTCAGAATCACACTGAACAAACACCTAGCACTGTGTTAATTGGAAAACACCGTACACTTAAGCTAGTTTACCTTAAGGTCGTATAGCTCCCTAAGAGCCTGATCATGTAAAGCCATAATGCCCTCCGCTAGGAAGGCGATGAGTTTTACATCAGGACTTGCGACACAAGATGTAACGGACTGATTATGATAGAAGCACCGAACAGATACTTCGTTTCTGGCAGACGTTGATGTTCCGAAAAAGAGTAGACTGGAATGTTAGACTGTTTACAAGCTCTTAAGTCAGCTAAGCACTTGAAGAGATATGTCAGTTCATCATGGCTGGAACACGTGGAATATCACTTACTGCTGCAAACATGGGCATGTCAATTGCATCCGGATGATCGAAATCTAGCTTGTTCGCATGCGCCAATTCCAGTTCTTCGGCATTATGGAATTTATAGAAACTGTCCTGAACCAGATTTAGATAAATCAGGACGAATCCATAAAGTAACCTACCTGGGACAGTATGATGACTGTAGGTATAGAACCGAGCGACTTGACGATCTGTCTAGCGACATGAGTCTGTCACATGCTTGTTAGTCGTTCCAGAGTAACATGGGTGCATTGCGCACCTTCCCACTTCCGGATCCGCCTGTAAAGTTAAAAGTTTACAGTCCGCTAATTTCTTGGAGAACTTTCATACCAGCAACCGCTACAACATACGCATCACATAGCCTCTGTCCATCTACTCCATACCTAACCATCTGTTGCATCAGTGAGATGTGCTAGTTAGATTGAAATATCAGATTACCAAGGGGGGCGACCATGGGACACCAGAACAGTGTTCTTCTTTGGTTGGAAAGACAGATACTGCGGAGAAGGCTCCTCAGGTATATCATTGTCGACGAAGACATGCTTCGCGGTAGTGTTGGACATCACCCTGCGCCGTCAGGAAATGAAGGGATTAAAGCACCAAACGGTCCAAACCTCGCGCGACATAAGAGACATGAGCGAAATTATGTAATTATTCAACATCTGCCACATGTCGTACAACTGTCACTCAGCGCCGTCAAGTAGAAAATCTGCTATAGATGCTTTCATCTGTTCGGCGTCCATGTTCCGCTGAGCCCATAGCTCCTGTGACTCATCAGAATGTTCCACCTCACCCGCATCTATCCCATGCTTAGTTTGAGAAGACGCCAAGTTCGCGGCCGCCCATACCGGCAGAGGTATAGGTTTTCCTGGTCGGTCGGTTGCTGTGTTCGAACCTCGTCCAGC
The DNA here is from genome assembly GCA_018221805.1 of Rugosomyces carneus. NCBI lineage: Eukaryota > Fungi > Basidiomycota > Agaricomycetes > Agaricales > Tricholomataceae > Rugosomyces > Rugosomyces carneus. The sequence continues at coordinate 49,289 of JABCKM010000011.1, forward strand.
TTTACTGGTTAATGTTGTGTGACATGAGTAGCACAAGACTTTATTCAATGACGAAGTCTTCTCAGGATTTGGGAACTCTTCAGAAATCGAACTGCCCTTGAACGACCGTATCGATGTTTGGGCCTTCCATCCCTGGATATCGTACTGGGACGGACTTGCCACACAAAGTTTGTAAGTTGAAACATGAAGTAACAACGAACCCACCGCTCGCATAGAAGACATTTATTGCCAACCCCTTGTTTCGGTGCTAGTTTTCCACATGTCCGGGCAATAGTAGAGACAGTAGAGGGATAATCACGTTCTAAGCCGACTATGAAGTCTGAAAAAGGGATTAGGAAACATAGATCAAATAATCTTTGAGGCTCCTGAACCTTTCGTTAACGTCCCAATACATTGTTTGCTACCTGGAAACTTCTTGCGACCGACAACATGCAACCTATGCCACCAAGCCCACATAGCGCATTCTTTGGTGCCAATGTCTCTCAAGGGGCGTACGATTCGAATAGCCTTGTTAGTATTACCATTTCCCTCCAACGGAAGAACTATGGTTGGTATCCACTCCTCCAAAACTTCCTCGTTCACAACAAAACCGCCCCCCTGTGCAATTGAGGATATTAAAGAGATTGACAACGAAGTCAAGGACGTTCCTAATAAGAGATGCGATGCCTTGAAGGACATTGCAGTGTAACAAAGTAGTAGCCTCGTTAACATCTGTACAGAACTGGTAATTGCAGTTTGTGTCGGGAGAGACGAAATATATGCCTCTAGGCGGGCTCTGGGTGTCATATCATCAACCAGGCTAGGCAATGTGGATAAAATGATGTCTAGGACAATCAAGTCGTCAAACATGGCAAGATGGAAGGGGAGTGAACGCGAAACCTTCATTATATGCATCCATTCCCAGGTCCTCAAATGATGGTTGGCATCCAATGTTAATCCACCATGAATGACTGAAAGCATCTTCCAGGTATAGCGGAATAAAATCCAATCGGCCATACTTTGCCATCGCAGCGCGGACCTCTTGTGTCTTATCTCGCGCCTACGCGCCTGGTTGAACTTAGGAGAGGGAACGGTAGATAATAGAAAACACTCACACCCGGAAAGGCATTGCAGGTCTCAACGTAACATATAGCGCCTTCAGGCCAAACGTTGGCATTCCTGGGATGGTCTTTCCCTCCTCGAGGCTTCCCAGTAGCATTGTCGACTGGTATGTGTACGGAAAAATACGTCCGGTATATCAGATCTAACATCACAGTGGATCCTAGACCTCCAGAAAACCCTATTAAGAGATTTCCTGCGGCTTTGAGGCCGTTTCGACGTGGTCCGTCTGGATACGGGTTGATGGATGGGTCTAAAGATCGGCGAAACTTTATCGTGACAAGAGGGACAAAACAAGCCCTGAGATATGATTTAGAACAGTAAGCTTCTCGAAAACCTTCATGACATACTTGCAGTATATCGCATGGCGGATAACCAAATTTCCTGTGTTTTGCTTGCACCTCACGCATAGCTTTGATTTGTTGACTTTTCGACGGCCTCGATCCTACTAGTTTGATCACCGAGCCGTACGGATAAGGGATTGCACTTACGAATCATTAAAGCGTTCGCTTCAACTTCAGGATTGCCACAAGAAGACATTGTTGAGTTTTACCAACAAAAATTTTGTGGAGGCACGAGCTGATAAGATAACTTGAAAGTCTGTGTGTTACATAACGACTCGGAGCTGGTTGATCGTTCGGCTCATCCCCCCTTCCCTACGATGGTTTGCGCATTCTTCTACGGTACTCTCATGCACCCGAAGGTCCTTCGACGAGTCATCATGCACGGCGGGACACAGCTAGAGATCTGCCCAGCCGTTCTGTTGGTAGGCTAGCATTCTCTCTAGTCGGTACTGTACTACTACTGATTATATGCTATCAGGACTACACTCGGCATAAAGTAAAGGTAGCTGATAGTAACAGCCGCATGATATCAAAAAGTTATGTCGTAGAAAGCAGAATACCCAGGAATCATCCCATACGGACCTTTAAGCAACCAAGAATTAGATCTAGAGGAGAGGTCGGTCAGGGGAACCCTAGTAGACGGACTCTCCGAACAGGATATGAAAATTTTAGATATCTTTGAGGGACCCGTGAGGGCGAGCTAGCGTTTTTCCAAGCTTGATCTGATCCAGGATCTAGGAATATACCAGAAAGACCGTCGAAGTCCATCCTCTATCACCCCAAGTACGACTATCCGACTATTTGATAGACGGCGAACGTTTGATTCCATCAAAACTACCTGCTTTACCTGCCGTGGGTGACCTTGCGCCACCGATCAGGGCAGAAACGTATGTTTATCTCGTTCACCAAAGGTTGGAGCCGGATTTGTGGTCATTTGAAGAATTTGTTGAGAAGAACGCTTGGAAGTGGTATGGCGAGCAACTGCCTGACGAGGACGTCAGATGGGCAGAGTTGGAATAACTGCGGGGCATACTTTTTTAAAACGTGTCAAAGTACTACAAGGATTTCACAGCGGATAATAGAGACATAATATTGGGTAAATTATGCCGATATATCGAGTCCATAATGTACACAACTAATTTTCGACCGCCCAGTCGTTACAATCCAAGTACACTTGTATGTTCAGTAGAATCGGTCAGACTGGACTCGAAGGATCGTAGCGTTCCAAAGTGGAAGCCTCCACTTGAGTGCCCCTTGATGCCATAGTAGTAGTTGAAACCATACTGTCTTCAGATAGAATCGTATCTAGGGTTATTTTTGCTGGGAGCTGGAATCTCATGTCTGTGCTGGAGGAGATTGGCGGTGCTTCTTCCCCGTATACCATACGAAAGTGCACCAGCACGATTATGAGGGTAGGCAGGATGCCCTAGTACAACCGCGTCAGTCCTCAATCAAGCTGGAAAGACACCAACAATGCTCTCGTACTATTAGTGGCATCTCGATATTGAGCATGACAGAAAGTCCGTTGCTTTTGACATAGAAGAGGATAAGGTTTATGAGCTTGGAGGAGGGTCAGTGCATGTAAGCAGTAGACCAAGGTCTTACGCACCTGTGATACAGCATAAAGGGCGCCTGTTTCTATCAGCAAGACAACGGCGCTCGTGGATGTCCGAGATGTATTTGTCGCAATGGTACCACTGATCACGTTCCGTAATCCAGACCGTAAGTACCTCGAAAATATTTCGTTTCAGCTACCAACTTCTCAATCAGACGCACAGACTCACCAGATTCTTCCTGCAATAAGGAGCGTACATAGAGACGTATTTGCGACGATGAGGACAACTGGGACAGTGGAAAAGAAAAAATCGTGGTTCTCTGGTGAGATAGAAAGTTCAATAGTAAACCCTATGGGCGAGAGGTCCTGAATCGATATATGCACTCTGAGGGCGAAGTAGACAGTGCAAACCTGCGGAAGCCATCATGAGGCACAACGGAACGAGTGCGACTAGATATTTGCGATTCCAAACGACCCAGACCCTACAGGTAACGAGCACCTTCAGCCATATTGTAAAAAGCAAACACCAACGAGGGAGCCTACCTCCATATGAGAATAAGATCTCCAATGACAATCTATTAGGCGGTCGTGATTTAGATTCCCTCGGTTCAAAGTGACAAGATAAAACTGGCGCATACCTGAAAGATAGAGAGTAAAATGACGGCCTGGCCAACGGAACGTATAGGACGAACGACTCCAGTAGTGGCTTCTTGCATCAGAAGCGCGAAGTGGGCAGCCGCAATAAACCACATTAAAACTGAGGCGCCAAACAGGACTTTGTGGGTTTTTGGCATATGACGACGACGAGCCCTGTTGAGAATAATTTCTACCCGTGAGCTCTCAAGTGACTGTAAAACGGGTGTATTTAAAAGTATGCACTTGATGATCCAACAAATAAACAGGACTAGAACAGCATATATTCCTGTGGTGAACGAAGAGCAATGACTCAGTTTAGTCTCAGCACGCCAGCATCATTGGCATAAATTACCAAGGAGAAATGATTCGCCCATGATCGAGTAATACTGTAGGAGGCGACGAGAAGGAGCCATCTCGTGGGGTAGAGTTCAACGGCAATGAAGAAGAGGTCCGGACATGCCATGAGGCAATTGTTTAGTAGTTTTATGTCTGAAGATCTGCCAACATATATGATTATCGGGATGTAAGATTCACTGCATGATGAAACTTTGAAGGTCCGTCACCTGTCAAGATGTGGGCATCTGCTACACGAGTGACTACGGGTCGGACTTGGCGTTCAAGACATGCATAGCATAAGTCAGTACGACTGTTGTACTTGCCGAGAAGCGCTTTTTTTTATCGTGAAAGGCATCCATTGCAGGTACCCTGTGAGGTACGGCGAGGTGAGAATGCGTTTTGTGATTAAGCTGCCGCTGAGCTGGTGTGTTAATCATCTACAGCCGCTGAAGATCGATATAGTTTTGTACACTCGACAGGTATAATAGCTTTGGCACATTAAGAGATCCTTACCACATCACGAGTTGAGATGACGCCAAGCGGGTTCGTGATGGCTTGCGCTGATCACGAAGGATTTAAGGACACTTTATTATTCTGATGGGACGCACTGCTTCTTGATTTTCATCAATATAGGGCGAGTGAAGCGAGTTTTGCTAATCACGCAGCTTTCATGTGCTGTCCGGGATAATAAAATTCCCCCCATTAATATCCAGTATTAATCTTGAATGGTATGTGAAAAGTGGGGTGGAGGGCTCTAGGCTGGACACTGGGAGGAGGGAGAGGACGCCTTCGGCTTGAACTGTATAGGAATCTCGACCAGCTCAGTATAATTAGCAAGTTGATTAGGGTAAGCCTCAAATGCCCACGCAGTACGCTTGTATATGTTGTTCAGCAACAGAAACAAGCACCAAGTGTGCTGCTGAAAATGGCACAATATGGCGTTTGGGCGAGGATTATGTGTAGAATTTCTCCTTATCCAGACAACCAGGAGGATGGCTCTATATGGACGTCTCGCATGGCCGGTCTGGAGATCAAACTACGCGTGTCAGAGCTTTTTGGGAAATACAGCAAGAGATTCCGCAGTGGTGCATAACTGTACCCACAGCTGTTCGTTTCTATCCTTCTTTGCCATCCTCCTCCTGTTGTAGGGAGGTGTTATGTTTTCCTAGTTTCTCTTCCCCCTTGCTGCCGTTCTCTCCTCCCACTTGCATATATACGAGCTCTTCCCATTGCTCCGTCGGTGTGGGCTCATATTGTAGAAAATCCTTAGCAAGCACGGGGATAACAAGTGCATCTCTTTTGAGTAGCCTGTCCAGTGCCTTTTCGCCTTCTGCGTCTGGCGGCACGAGATGCAGCTGCCCTTCAAGTGCCTCATCACCATGTGCCAGAAGTTGGGTCAATTCTAGCTCATTTTTCACACCCCCTATGCGATATAGCGTTGTTTTTGCGATTTCGAGGAAGAAGAACTCTGCTGGCGATGCGACGAACGTAAATATGACGGCTCCTAGCTGATTCGAGAACAGCAGGGGCCGTGTTTCGCCGGGCATACGATGGCGGATGTTGATAATCATCTCGATTTGCGGCAGCATCAGGTAATACGGCGAGGGCCAGTAGAGCGTCATGAGATAAGGCCAGTTCTTCCAGGCGCAGCTCCAGCCTAGAGGTACAGAAGAGAGGGATGGCCAAGCCTCCTCTACGTGGGAGATAAGGAATTCGCGATGATTGGGTGGCTGCAAAGATTGGCTTTAGAAGTAGAATTCGGCGAGCTAAAGCAGCAAAACTTACAGTTGAAAAGGAGACATGTGCTGCATCTGGAACGGCAGAAGCGATCCGACGAGTCGCTGTGTAGATAACGACGGGTTTTACGGGGAGATGCTTGAGCAGAGCCCTCGTTTTCAGCGGAGCATTAGATATACGACGGCCATTGAGGGTTGCCCGGGATATGGCTTGTGGGATGCGCTTACAGGTCAACATGTGGGTGGCGCTGTACATGTCTGGGTTTGTTTGCTTCTTTGTTTACATGGTTATCATGAAAAATAATAGAGTAAATAACTGTTTATCATATTTACTTTGATGCTGTATTTATCAGGTACCGCAACACCTGGGAGTATTTAGAAGGAGATACGGCAGATAATTTGGCTTGAACCACTAGGGAGAAGAGTGAAAGGCGCATAAGATGCCATATGTGGCGCTGTATTGGTCGATTTACTTGTGGTAAATAAATACATAAATTAATTCTTGCTTTATATTCTGGATGTCATGGTAGGGCGTCCCCAAAGGCATCTCGCGATGCTCGACCTTCCAGTCCGCCATCTCTGTGCCTACGCAGTAGTAACACTCTTTGTCGTCTTTTTCTTCTCCAGCGGCCTTTCATATACTTTCGGTGATCACATATCTTTCACGTCAACCGCCTTTGGCAGACCACGTTAGTTGGGCATTTACTTCGCTCCAACTTAGCTGACATGCGTCCTATTAGGCTTCCCTGATTTCAGTCACTATCCTGAATTACGGACACTCTCGCCTGAGGCGTTTCCCTTAGGTTGTTATCTCCTCTAACTGACATTATTGATACACAAACCTAACTCAAAAACAGACGACCCTCAACGACGCGTATTCGTTGTAGGCGACATCCATGGCATGGACAAATCTTTCACGTATATTTCAACGTTTTTGCGTACATACTCGGCTTGCTGATTATTCGCTTATAATAGTAAACTTCTAAAAAAAGCTTCATTCGACCCTTCTTCCGACGTGCTCATCCACGTGGGTGACATTCTTACCAAAGGCTCACACAATGGTTCAATGGAGGTCCTCAAATTCATGACGTTTCACAATGTCACTGGCGTGAGAGGAAATCATGATCAAAAAGTCATCGAATGGCGTGCCTGGATAACTTGGGTTCGGAATCAACCAGGCGGGGGCCGCTGGCTTGATCGTATTCTCGCTCAGTGGAAAGCGGTTGGCACGCCTAGTAACGACGCCTGGATTGGGAAGGATACACGCGAGAAGGACAAAAAGTGGTGGAAACTGGTTCCGCGCGGATGGGAGATTTTCAGCGACCATTTTGCTATTGCGCAAGCCATAAACAACGAGGAATACGAATATCTCCTCAGGCTACCGATTATCATCCACATCCCGACTGCTCATACCTACATTGTACACGCTGGCATTCTTCCTTCTGACCCCAAATATCCTTATAATAGCCCGAAGCAACCGCTCGCGCGCGTTCCCCACATTCCGGATGGTAGTAACTTGACAGGACATGAGAGAGAAACGAAACTTCGGGCTCTTCAGGAACTCTTTGTCCTTATGCAAGTCCCTCAAAACGTTGTTCCCTACAACAATTTGAACATTCGGGGCATCATCGGAGGCAAAGTTACTAGGTGCGTTGCTCCTTCATTGCTTCTACTATCCTCGCTTAACATTATGTGCTCATTCAGGAAGAACGACGGCCGGCCCTGGTCTATATTGTGGCAACATGATATGCAACACTGTGCAGGGTTCAGTAAGGATTTACAAGTCACCGTTTCAGAAGATAAATCTCTGCCATGTTATCCTGCTACGGTGGTTTACGGACATGCAGCTAGCCGCGGACTTGACGTCAAACGTTGGTCGATTGGTCTTGATTCGGGCTGTGTATACGAAAGGCGCTTGTCTGCCCTCCTACTTGAGGCTAACCCAGGCAACCAAGGCGGCACCCGGGAGGTTGAAAAGAATCACGATAACGAGGGTACCACCATTAATATTGAGCGAATTCCGTTCGGAACTTCCTACCACGGTAGGATCATTAGCGTTTCTTGCCCCTAGGTTTATACTGTACTTCTTGATGGCTAGCGTCAGGTGTCCAGCATAGAGCATAGAGCATTTGCTTGTTATCTCTTAAAGTTCAACTTAATGTATCTGTAGTGTAGAGATAATTTATCCAGTTGATTCGTTGGAAGCATCCGATGTAATTCAATACGGCTCGTGATCTGTCATGTTTGCCAACCTCCAACTGGTGGTTTACTTCATCCTAGCAATCTCGAGCGTCACAAAGCAGGATTCGCTAAAAAAGAAAGACGCATTTGACTATATCAACTTGTAAGTGTTATCATAAACGTTATAGCACACGCATTAGGACATACATCAGGCTTATTGGGAATGGTGGGGATACGCCTAATGGATCCGGTGGAATGATACCATCTACCGCGCCTCCATTTGCAATGACGCGCTGGGTCGCTCAGACGCATCAAAACTATGTCTCTGTCACCCCATACAACTGGACCGCTAGTACGATTCATGGGTTTCAGGCTACACGACAACCAGCCATCTGGATGGGTGAAAGTGGACCCGTCATTGTAGTTCCAGGTGTCACAAGTAAGGGCAAGATCAATCTGAAGTCCAGATTTGAGGAGCGGGGGTTGAAGATGCGAAAAGAGACCGAGAAAATCTCTCCGTCGTATTATTCAATCGTGTTAGAAGATGGCTCAGGTGGTGAAATCCTAGTTGAACAATCTGCAAGTATGCCCTGTCATTTCTACTGCAAATGAATGATTGAATGCTAATAAATGACCAGCATCAAGAGTCGGTCACTTGAGATTCACTTTCACAACAGACGAAACGCCATATATTCTTTTAGAGTCGTCCAGACCTTCCGTACTGACATCTACGCCTACAAACATCACATTCCCGCACGGTGCAGTTAGGCTACACGTCGACAAGGCGTCATCTGCTATTCGTGAAATTTGTGGCTCCAACTCAGAACGCCAGGACTCTATCATCACGCCGACTTCAACTCTACCATACGTGAAGGCCTTTAATGGTTACTATTGTGCTAGGTTTGACTATGAAGCCCATGATATTGCCCAAGATTCCAACGTCAAACTATACGGCGTTATCCAGAATGCGACCATTCAACCTGGTTTTGTCTCTGGCGAGGGTTCTCTATTAGCAGGTTATGCACTATTCCCGTCTCAAGAGAAGAAGGTAACAGTCAATGTACGCATTGGGACTTCTTTCATCTCTGTCGACCAAGCGCGGCAAAACATCGACCAAGAGATTCCTGACGGACCAACTCAGACGCTTCAAAGAACAGCATCTCGTATACGCAGGGCATGGTCAGAAAAGCTCGACCGTTTTGAGATTGAGGGTGCAAGTGAGGAACAGAAGGAGATTTTTTGGACAGCTGTCACACATGCATTACAGGTATAGCTATATCCCTCTTGCTCCATGAATTTCGTCGTTGATCGTTGGTTAATTCAGTACCCTTCTGAGCAACACGAGCAGGACGCCTACTATTCCGGATATGATGGGAAAGTACACCGCAGTCCCGGGCTCGAATCGTACACTGGTTATTCTATTTGGGATACGTATCGGGCAGAATGGGCATTTTTAATTCTCCTCGCACCTGAACGTTTGCCAGGTATGGTCTCGAGTATGCTAGCAGATTTTAAACAGGTATTTACCTGTTTTACTGTATACAATTTGGCTGTTCAAGCAGCTCGTGCAGGGAGGTTGGCTTCCAATGTGGAAAAATATAGTTGGTAGGCGGTAAAAACCATCAAGTTATCCAGAGCTAATAAAGGGACACAGAAACGAACATCATGGTTTGTCTTTACGCCATTGCCACTGCTTTATTGAGTAATCTTCATTCTAGGTGGGTACGCACGCCGATTCTCTTATCGCGGAGGCCGTCGTCAAGGGCGTAGAAGGCTTCGACAAAGAGCTAGCTTGGGAAGCAGTCTGGAAAGATGTCACGGTTCCACCTAAAGACGATTCGATCGTTTCGTTAGTTACTCACGTTGTTTTTGCCTGGGTTGCTAACCTCATTTGTTTCTTCAGCTACTTTGATCGTGAGGAGGTGAGCGCCTGCCTTCCTTTATAATACGGAATCAAATATCATGCCCAAAGAACGTCGATTATGAAGTTCGCGCCGGATTGTCGTCTGAATATGCGGACAAAGGCTGGGTTGCGGACGATATCCACTCAGAAAGTGCCTCAAGAACTCTCGACTATGCGTGTACGGGCTCAGGTTTCCGAATAGGTCTTTCGCCTCAATGATAACATCCTTTAACAGATGACGATTATGCTGCATACAAACTTGCTGTTGCATTAGGAAAGTCAGAGGAAGTCTCTTCTTTTCTGCTCGAGCGTTCACTACAGGCGCCTTTTACCTTATTCAATTCCGATACGGGGTTTATGGAGGCACGGAACGCGGATGGGAGCTGGGCAGGTGAAGGTAATGGCTGGACGGAAGGTATCATTTCCTTCAGCAAGATACTATGACAAATGTCACATAATTCGATACCCGTAGGTGATAAATGGGCATATTCATTCGACGTTGTCCACGACATACCCAGTCTTATCGAAAAACGAGGGGGGAACGAAAGTTTCGTGAACAGCTTGGATGAGCATTTTGATGGGGGGCACAATGATCACACCAATGAGGTGCCCTACTTCCAACAAGTTAACTCAATTCATGCTGACTGCCTGAGTAGCCGTCCCATCACATTCCTTACCTTTATGCTCTAGCTGGTGCTGCTTACAAGACACAAATGCGCGTTCGTGAGATTGCGCGAGTCGACTATAACAATACTCCGACTGGCCTTTCCGGGGTACGGATATCTGTTCTTTTTTCAAGCGAAAGGGCAGCTGTGCTAAGACCAACACGTAATATAGAACGAAGATTGTGGGCAAATGAGCTCGTGGTATATTTTCAGTGCCATGGGATTTTATCCAGTCAATCCGGTATCCGGGGAGTATATCGTTGGCTCGTAAGCAAAACAAATTTTCATAACATGCCTACCTTATTATGTCTTTCCAGGCCCTTCTTTGACAAGATAACAATCGATCTTCCTTTACCGCGATGGTCCAGCACCACACCAAAGAAGAAAGCCCTAACGATCATTGCTAAAGGCGCTCCTACAAAGCCATACATAAAATCGCTGAAGGTTAACGGAAGGCCTGTGACAGTCCCTATCATCAAGCACGAGGACATTGCAAATGGAGGAGAGATCGTGTTTGAGATGAGCGACACGGTTCAGGCGTGGGGGAACGAACTCCTCGTAAGGTGTCCGTCCTTCTTATTCTATTTTCTAAACATATCGTCGCGATAGCATGGCGACTTTGCATACGAAAACGCAGATGGACATACCACTCACCCGGATCATGTTGAGTTATAAATAATATAGGGACATGATATGGTATATAGTTTGAATCTTATGAAAGACTACTCTCAACTTATAATCAATATGATTGTTATGAGCCAAAGAAAATTTGCATGAGTATTACACAATGACGGAAAAGCGATGGAGGTGTTGTTCACCTTCAAATCTAAAAAATGCTACTTTTCTTTTGAATTACCGTTACATGGAGTCTAGGAAAACGACACTACCTGAGAATAAGAACTATATATACGGCATAACACCCCTGATTCGAGCGTAGCTCATGGCGCCAGTAGCTTCTCCCATCATTTGGGTGTCTGCATGGGAACCCTTATGCGCACCACGGGATCAAGGTTATGGCACCCTCGTACTCTCCTGAGGCGGTTGATAAGTCTGGAGTTTGAGCGAACGGCGCAGATGAAAGAAAAACACTAGTACGGGTCGTCCATTACGAGATGTGGACTATTATTACATTATTATCTAATCTAATCTCTGTTCATAACTATACTTCTTGAGCTGTAACATCTGATGATCTGATGTTCACTCGCGGAATCCAGAAACCTGCATCTTGCTGTCAACCATATTATATTTAGGGCTCACTGGCTTCCCCGCATATGTAAGATTGCCGACGTAAAAGGACATGGTGTGAAAACCAAACACGTTAAAGACTTCGTTGGCCATGGGGGTCCCCTCTTCCAAGCTGATTCCAGTCATAATGGTTGTCCGTCTCCGGCTAGTCTTTTTTCTACTGGCAATTACTGGTATCACCCAACAGCAAGCACCAATAAACAAAAAGGACCCAATTGATTATGTTAACTTGTAAGTCAGCGTAAAGATTATCCGACTTGCATGCTAAAATGAGTAAAGGCTTATTGGGAATGGGGGATTTTCACCCGGTGGATCTGGTGGAATGATACCATCTACCGCACCTCCTTTTGCAATGACACGTTGGATCGCCCAGACTACCCAGAATTATGTCTCTGTCACGCCATACAACTGGACTGCGACCTCACTTCACGGTTTTCAGGCTACACGACAACCGGCTATTTGGATGGGTGAAAGTGGGCCTGTCATTGTAGTTCCTGGTATCACAAGAAAGGACAAGATTGAGTTGAAGACGAAATTCGAGGAGCGAGGATTGAAGATGAAGAGGGAGACGGAAAGAATCTCTCCTTCCCTCTACTCAATCGTATTGGAGGATGCTTTGGGTGGAGAAATTTTGGTAGAACAATCGGCGAGTATGTTCGTCTACTATCTAAGATGAACTTAACCTCATGAAGCGGTCAGCGTCAAGGGTTGGCCATCTTAGGTTCACTTTCACGACAGATGAGACGCCGTACATTCTCTTAGAGTCATCCAGACCCTCAGTGGTGACACATACACCTACCAACATCACATTTCCGAATGGCACAGTCACTTTACATCTCAACTCAGCGTCATCCAACATCCACGAAATATGTGGCTCCAACCCAGAACGTCAAGACACGATTATTACACCACTCTCGACTCGCCCACATTCCGAAAACTTTCGTGGTTACTACTGTGCTAGATTTGATTATGAAGTCAAAGATATCGCTGAGCATCCTGACGTTAAACTATACGGTACCGTTCAGAATGCGACAGTGCATCCTGGTTCCGTATCTGGCGACGGCCCTGTTTTATTAGGTTATGCACTATTTCCGTCTCGAAATAGAAAAGTGGTAGTCAACGTACGCGTCGGAACCTCCTTTATTTCTGTTGATCAAGCGCGGCGGAACATCGACAACGAGATTCCCAATGGGCCGATGTCAAAATTCGAAAACACGGTTTCTCGTACACGCGATGCATGGTCTGAAAAGCTCGACCGTTTCGCGATTGAAGGTGCGACTGAGGATCAAAAAGCAGTCTTTTGGACTGGTGTCACACATGCCCTGCAGGTGCGTCTTCGGCCTTTCATCAGCAGTTTAATCGTTGAAGTCTTCCGTTTGACGGTATTTTAGTACCCCTCTGAGCAACACGAGCAAGACGCTTATTACTCGGGGTATGACGGGCAAGTACATCGCGGTCCTGGGCTTGAATCGTATACTGGCTATTCTATCTGGGACACTTACCGGGCTGAATGGGCATTTCTCATTCTCTTCGCGCCTGAACGTTTGCCGGGTATGGTCACGAGTATGCTGGCTGATTTTACACAGGTTTGTCTTTTTCCTTGTACGTCTCGTTGGTAGTTAAGTCGTTTGTGTAGGGTGGTCGACTTCCAATGTGGAAAAACATAGTTGGTAAGACCTCCAAACTATTGTCCGCGATGGGGCTAACGATGGCCACAGAAACGAACATCATGGTCTGCACCTACACATGCATAGCGCTGTTTAGCCAATAAACAATATATCAGGTCGGGACACATGCAGATTCGCTTATTGCTGAGGCTTTCGTAAAAGGCGTAGAAGGCTTCGATAAGGAGCTAGCCTGGGAAGCTGTTTGGAAAGATGCCACCGTCCCGCCACCAGAAGATTCAGCTGTTTCGTAAGCTCTTGGCCCGCCCGAACGGCATCTCCTAACCTCATCTTGCTTTACCAGTTATTTTGATCGGCAGGAGGTGAGGCCCTATCCACTTATTGATATACAACATGCAACTGACACACCGGAAGAATGTCGAAGCTGAAGCTCGTGCAGGACTTTCGACCGTGTATGCAGAAAAAGGTTGGGTAGCGGATGATATCCATTCAGAAAGTGGCTCAAGAACCCTCGACTATGCCTGTGAGTCCAGATTCAGTATTCTTTCCTTGGTTACAACTCAACGTCTTGTGTCAGACGATGACTACGCGGCATACAAAATCGCTCTTTCGTTGGGTAAAACCAAAGAAGCATCTTTCCTACTCGAACGCTCACTACGAGCACCATTCACTCTATTTAACTCTGATACGGGGTTCATGGAGGCTCGCAATGCAGACGGGAGCTGGGCAGGTGAAAATAATGGCTGGACGGAAGGTACGTCCTCCTCGTATCGCGTTACGACACGGATAAATGGCACGACGCATATCTTTTAGGCGATAAGTGGATATATACCTTCGACGTTGTTCAAGATATTCCCGGACTTATAGAAAAGCGCGGGGGTAACGCAAGCTTTGTCAAGAGCCTGGATGACCATTTCAACGGAGGACACAATGTTCACACCAATGAGGTGCCTTTTGAAATTCAGTCGGATAATTAATACAGGGTCATTCTGACTGAACCTAATGACTAGCCCTCTCACCATATTCCTTACCTCTATCCTTTGGCAGGTGCTGCCTACAAGACACAAACGCTGGTCCGTGAAATTGCACGAGCCAACTACAATAATACTATATTTGGCCTCTCAGGAGTACGCAATGCTTTCTATACTGGGCAGACGCGAGTAAGACTAATACATACTATAGAATGACGACTGTGGACAAACGAGTTCATGGTATATCTTCAGCGCCATGGGGTTCTATCCAGTGAACCCTGTTTCTGGGGAGTACGTCGTTGGCTCGTAAGCATTGGTACCTAGCTTCCCAGTAAATTTGTCTCATTGCGCTTTGCCAGGCCGTTCTTTGACAAGGTCGTTGTTGATCTCCCATCTCCAAAACAATCGAAAACGCTTCCTAAGAAGACACTTACCATCATCTCCCAAGGCGCTCCCACGAAGCCATATGTGAAGTCATTGACGTTCAACGGAAAACCTGTGATGACTCCAATTCTCAAGCACGAGGATATTGTAAACGGAGGAGAATTAGTCTTTGAAATGAGCGACACAATTCAAGCCTGGGGCAACGAACTTCTTGTAAGGCACCTTCTTGTTCAACGTTATAGTATCTCACGACTTTGATAGCAGACAACCCGTTGAGGGCTAAGATTGTATCCAATAGCAAGTGTAAGTTATAGGTGTAGCCAGGTTAGGTTTATTCACCGTGAATGGTGCAAATATAAGTGTTCATTACGAGCTACGACTGGCCCTATCAACAAACTGGGGGGTCTAATTCAGACCTGCTTGAAGCAGGGAATGTTACGACAATAAAGCCATGCCCTCGTTTCCCAAGCTCGGACTTAGCAGATAAACAAGATGTTCGTTTCCTAATCAGAAATGAGCCGGATGAGGACTAGAAAGTAGTAAAGCACGCACCATTGGATGCGAACTTGAGAGCTGCGGTTTCTGACTGTATTTAGACTTCAAGATATCACGAATGTTGACGAGTAATTGTTGATAACTCTGCTGCTTATTCCGACCTATACACAAATGGTGAGAAGAGTCTTGTGAGCGAATCGAGGGGCGTACTGAGAACAGCAATGAAAGCATAGCTCATGGCACCAGTCGCTTCGCCCTTCTCCTGGGTATCTGCACTCGTCTGCGAATCTTTGCACCCACTCCAAGAGATCTAAAAGTCTATTTAGCTAACTTGCCTTACAAAAGCTATGATACGCACAACGTCAGCGGGACTTGTTCTCGTGGCTTTCGTAATCTTATCTGCTTTCTGACCGCTGCCAGTTGCAGTCTTGACAAGCCCCATTGCGGATTTGAACACACCACCCATGTCCCCTCGGGCGTATGAGCTTACTGCAGAAAGCAGACCTTGCCCTGCCTCCACTGCCAAGTTGGGCTCCTTAATCTTACCTTCGGTTGAGTACTAAAAATGCCAGCATCAGCGAGAGGGTTCTCCAACTAGGAATGAGAGGGCGCACGATGTAAGGAAGGTCTGTATTGGACGAGAGAGAGTCAGAATACCGAGGGGGGAAAGATGTCACATACCAAGAGCTGAACCAGAGTGGCAAGACTAAAGTCATGATTGGTCATATTATGCATCTTGCTTGTGTAGTACGGGAACTCACATCAAAAATAGTAGTCAAGCGGCAACCAGGAGGGAGTGGTTTCACCATAATGTCATGCATAACCTAGGTTTAGTGGTGGATTAGTATGGAGCTGAAGGAGATAAAAGAGCCATACATCATCTACGATGTGACCTGCGCGGTTGAAATCAACGGGATAGATGACTATAGGAGTTGTTGAGCAAGAAGTGAAAAACAAGGAGGCAGTGCAAACCCTCGTCAAAACCATCTCCTTCATCACCATCTAGGTCCTTTGTCTGCCCGCCGTGACCAGAGTCTGTATTCATTAGTACACTGAAAGTTGCATTGAGGCTCAGGAGACTAACAGTGGAAGAACAAAGAGTCATTGGGAGAAGCGCCACGAACTAGCCACTGCATCGCGGTGATCTGCCAAGTGGTCAGCTGCTGGATGGCGTGATACCGCAAAGTACGCACAATGTTCTGTTTTGTAGGCTTTGAGCGGGGATTGTTGGAGTCGTCAGTGAGGGTAACGATGTCCTCTTTCTTGTAGCCCCAGTGGGCTATAGCATATGGGTGCAAGGTGAGCAACAATCATAAAATTAATAAGACTGGAACTGACTGGTGAGGAATCTCACAATATTCTGGACATCATTGATGCAGCCTCTCAATTGACCTTGTTGTCCAAAGTAATTTATCCCGATCTACCGAAGAAGATTCTGTATTCGCATCTCTCCATGGGAAACAAACGCAACGGCTTACACACAGCGCCTTTTTCTTTCCTGTGCATTGCGAGTACTGGAAGAACGGTTGAGCATCATGACCCCCCGCTTGGAAATGAGGGCCATAGTGTTGCTGTTGGCTGGGAGGTGGTTTAGGGGGTCCACCTGCAAAGAGTTTAACCCATCGATCATGAAACTCGGGATAACTAGAAATACCTTGGGGTGGAGGGTACGAGCCTTGGTTGGGAGGGTAGGGGTTCTGAGTAGAGGGATAAGGGCTTTGGGTAGGAGGGTAAGGATTTTGTGTCGGTGGGTAGGGCTTGTTTCCTCTAAAGGCGAAGGAATCTTGTAAGCTGGATAACAAAGGAAAGACAATGGACGGACGATGTAGGAGGAGGACCACTAGGTTGCCCAGAATACCCGCCGCCGCCGTGCTGCTGGTGATATTGCTGACCAGGATAGGTTGACTTGTGGGACGGAGGGCCTGGTGGAGTCGAGTAACTAACGGAATGGCTAATATGAGAAGACGA